>PVJX010011369.1:0-53983 GCA_004027295.1 Dolichotis patagonum | reverse complement strand
TATAAAATCTCATTTTCAATGAAAAATTTTGTTTACACTATCACACATATTCAAATCCCAACAAGACACAATGTGATACATAGAACCAATGGTAGTAGAATAGAAGCATGTTAGGACTTCTAAGAAGTATGAAATTAAACAGCAATAGCTGTCATAATGTTTTGTTTTCTTCAATACAGCTGTTCATACAATCACGCATGATATAGTCAAACAAAACAGAATAAAACCATTCCAACTGATGAATGAAAACATTGAAAGGCTTCAAAGCCATGAGATGGAGACTCATGCCTACCATAAAATCCTATATACTCTCATCAGCTCTCATACCAGGGAGACTATACTGTATCTACACATGTGAGGGTGGTCTATCTTGCTTATGAGTATGGCTTCAAGTTGTGTCCATTTATTTATAAATATCTCAATGTGATAATTCTTTATAGCTGAGTAATACTCCATTGTATAAAAATGCCACAACTTTTTTATCCATTCCTCATTTGGTGGGCACTTACGTTGTTTCCAAGATCTGGCTATTACAAACTGTGCTGTTTTAAACATGGCTGCACATATATCACTGTGGTATGATGTTTTCAGATCTTCTGGGAATATGCCTAGAAGTGGGATAGCTGGGTCAAATGGGACCTCCAAACCCAGCTTTTTGAGGAATCTCCAGACTGACCTCCACAGTGGTTGCACCAGTCTACACTCCCAACAACAGTGCAGAAGACTTCCTTTTTCCCCACAGCCTTTCCAGCACTTGTTGGTAGTTTTTCTATCTTGGCCATTCTTTCTGGGGTGAGATGGAATCTCAGTGTGGTTTTAATTTGCATTTCTCTAATGACTAATGATGATGAACATTTTTTCATGTATTTATTTGCCATTTGTATTTCTTCATCTGAGAACTCTGTATTCATCTCAGATGCCCATTTTTGGATTGGGTCTTTGAATTTTGAGGGTCTGACTTTTTTTAATTCTTTATAAGTTCTAGACAGAAGTCCTTTGCCTGAGGGACAATCCATTAAGATTTTTTCCCAATTCGTGGGTTTTTTTTTCACTCTGCTGGAAATCTCTTTAGACATGCAGAAACTCTTTAATAAGATATGGTCCCAGTTATTGATTCTCAGAAGTATTTCCCGTGCAGTTTGATTCTTGTTCATGAATTCTCTACCTACCCTATATCTTTGAGGTTTTTACCTACTTTGTCTTCCAATAGATTTAGTGTTTCTGTTTTAATATTTAGAACTTTGATCCATTTAGATTTTAGTTTAGTACATGGTGATAGGCATGGGTCTAGTTATTGTCTTCTGCATATGGATAGCCAATTTTTCCAAAACCATTTGTTAAACAGACTGTCATTCTTCCAGCAAACATGTTTGGCCCCTTTATCAAGCATAAGGTGGTTGAGTTGAGTTTGTGGTTGTGGTTGTATCTTCCAATGTATTCCACTGATCCTCTGGTCTGTTTTTATTCTAGTACCATACTGAATTTATTAGTGTAGATTTGTAGTATAATTTCAAGTCGGGGATTGTGATGCCTCCTGCCTTGCCTTTGTTGCTTAGAATTGCCTTTGCTATTCTAGGTCTCTTCTGGTTCCAGATGAATTTTAGGAGTGATTTCTCTAGATCTATGAGATATATTAGTGGTATTTTGATTGGGATTGCATGGGATCTGTGTAGTAATTTTGGTAGAATGGCCATTTTTACATGTTTGTTCTTCCTATCCATGAACAGGGGATGTCTTTTCATTTTCTGAGGTCCTCTTCGATTTCCTTTTTCAGGGTATTATAATTTTCCTTGTATAGCTCTTTTACTTTTTTCATGAGATTGATTCCTAAGTATTTCATTTTTGGGGGGTGCTAGTGTGAATGGTGTGGCTTCTCTGACCTCTATTTCAGTATTTTTGTTGTTAGTGTACAGGAATGCTATTGATTTTTGAGAATTGACTTTGTATCTGGCTACATTGCTAAATTTATTTATTATATCTAGGAGTTTTTCAATGGAGTTTTGGGGGTCTTCTATGTAAAGTATCATGTCATCTGCAAATAATGATAGTTTAACTTCCTCTATTCCTATTTTTACTCCTTTATTTCCCTCTCTTGTCTAATTGCTCTGGCTAGTATTTCCAGTACTATGTTGAATAGGAGCGGTGACAGGGAACATCCTTGTCTTGTACCTGATTTTAAGATAAAGGCTTTCAGTTTTTGCCTGTTTAGTATGATGCTGGCTGTAGGTTTGTCATAGATGGCCTTTATCATATTGAGGTAAAGACCATCTATTCCAATTCTCTGTAAAGTTCTTATCATGAATGAGTGTTGGACCTTATCAAAAGCTTTTTCTGCATCTATAGAGATGATCATGTGGTTCTTGCTTTTGGCTCTATTGATATGGTGGATTACATTGATTGATGTATGTTGAACCATCCCAGCATTCCTGGGATGAATCCCACTTGGTCAGAGTGAATAATCTTCTTGATGATTTGCTGCATCCTGTTTGCTAATATTTTATTGAGAATTTTTGCATCTATGTTCATTAGGGAGATTGGCCTATAGTTCTCTTTTTTAGTTGGGTCTTTCTCAGGTTTTGGTACTAGAGTAATATTTGCTTGCAGGAATGACTTAGGAAGAATGGCTTCCCTTTCAATTTCATTGAAGAGTTTGAGGAGTTGGCATTAAGTCTTCTTTGTATTTCTTGTAGAATTCTGCAGTGAATCCATCTGGGCCTGGGCTCTTCTTTGTTGGCAAGGTCTTAATTACATTTTCAATTTCATTCATAGAAAGTGGGTTATTCAGCAGTTTTACATCTTCCTGATCCAGCTTTGGTAGTTCATATGTATCTAGGAATCTGTCTATTTCTTCAGTGTTATCGAACCTATGAGAGTAGAGGTTTTCGAAATAGGTGTTGATGATCTTCAGTATTTCCACAGAGTCTGTGGTAATTTCACCTTTTTCATTCCTTATTGCATGAATTTGAGTTTTTTCTTTACTTTTTTTAAATAAGGTTGGCCGGGGCTTATCAATTTTATTTATTCTTTCAAAGAACCAACTCTTTGATTCATTGATCCTTTGTACTGTTTTCTTAGTCTCTATTGCATTAATTTCTGCTCTGATCTTTATAATTTACTCCCTTCTTTTGGCTTTGGGCTTGGCTTGCTCTTCTTTTTCTAGATGTTTGAGGTGTAGTATCAGGTTGTTTACTTGTGTTTGTTCTGTCTTCCTGATGTGGAACTCAATGCAATAAATTTTCCTCTGAGGACTGCTTTCATTGCATCCCACAAATTCTGGTAAGTTGTTTTTGTATTTTCATTTGCTTGTAGATATTGTTTAATTTCTTCTTTAATTTCCTCTGTGACCCACTGATTGCTCAAGGGTGTATTACTCAGTTTCCATGTGTTTGTGAGGTTTTTGCAGTTGCTTTTATCATTAATTTCTAGTTTCATGGCAGTATGATCCAATAACATGCATGGGATAATTTCAGTTCTTTTGCATTTACTTAAATATGTTCTGTGGGCTAGTATATGGTCTATTTTAGAGAATGCCCCATGTACTGCTAAGAAGAAGGTACATTCTGATGTTGTTGGATGTAAAGCTCTATATACATCTATCAAGTCCATTTGTTCACAGGTATGATTCAGTTCTATTATTTCTTTGCTGATTTTCTGTCTAGTTGATCTGTCCCTCTGTGTCAGTGGTGTGTTAAAATCTCCATTATAATTGTGTTATTGCTTGTTTGACTTTTCATTTGTTAATATTTGCTTTGTATAGCTGGGTGCTCTGGAATTTGGTGCATATATATTTAAGATTATTATCTCTTCCTCTTGAAGTTTTCCCCTAACTAGTATGTAGTGACCTTTCTTATCTCTTTGGATCATTCTTGGTTTGAAATTCACATTGTCTGCAAACAGGATGGCTACTCCTGCTTTTATTTGGTTTCCTGTTGCGTGAAGTACTGTTTTCCATCATTTGTTTTTCAGTCTATAGGTTTCCTTTTGTGTTAGATGGGTTTCTTGTAGACAGCATATGGTTGGATGTTGTTTCTTGATCCATTCTGCCAGTCTGTTTCTTTTGATTGGTGAGTTGAGGCCATTTACATTAATGGTTACAACTGATATATATTGGTTTATTGTTGACATGCTATCTTTCTGCTGTTGTATCTTTACCTTTCCATTCTGTTTAATTGTCTGCCTTGCTTGGTGGTTTTATCCCATGTGTATCTAGAATGTCTTTCAGTAATCTTTGTAGGGTTGGTTTGGTGTTCATGAAGTTCTTCAGCTGTTCTTTGTCATGGCAGTATCTTATTTCTCCATCCATTTTGAAGGACAGTTTTGCCGGGTACGTCAGTCTGGGTTGGAAGTGGTTTTCCTTTAGAATCTGAAATACTTTACTCCATGCTCTTTTGACTTCATTATTTGTGTGGAGAAGTCTGCTGTGATTCTGATAGGTTTTCCTTTATAGGTGATTTGTCTTTTCTCTCTAACAGCTTTTAGTATTCTGTTCTTATGGTGGATTTCTGGGATGGTGATTATGTGTCTGAGTGTAGTTTTATTTTGGTTATGGCTGTTTGGAGTTCTATATGCTTCACTAATCCAAATGTCAGTTTCTCTTCTCATGTTTGGGAAGTTTTCAGCTATTATTTCTGTAAATATCCTCTTGATATCATTTGTGCTGTCCCCTTGTTTTTCATTTATCCCTATTAATCTTATGGTATTTTTCTTTGCATCATCTTGCAGCTGTTGAGTTGTTATTTCCTGATTCTTTTTTATTTTTAAAAGATCTTTCCTTTCCTGTTCACTAGCTGCAATCTTATCTTTGAGGTCTGAAATTCTATCTTCACTTTCATTGAGGTGGTTTTTACAGCTTTCAATAGAATTTTTCATTTCCTGTATATCTCTTTGAATCTGCTTTATGCATTCTGTTTGTTTCTTATAGTGTTCATTCAGTGATTCTATCTGTTTGCTTTGTTCTTCTAATTTTTTAGCCTTGTCTTCACTAGATGTGTTCACTATTTCTGTTGCTACTTTTATCATTTCTTTTTTTCCCTGGGCAATTATTTCCAATTTGAATTTCTCCATAGTTTCCCCTAGTTGCTTCTTTATTTCAGTTGATATCATTTCAGTCGTTTAAGGTGTATGGCTTCTATTTTCTTCTATGTACATGTCTCCCAGGCTTTCTTGGGATGGGCTGGTGATTTGAGCCTGCCTTTTGGTCTTTCCTTTTGTCATTTTTTCTTTATTTCCTTGGTTTGAGTGGTGTTCCACAGCTTCCTCTGGGTGTGTTGCAAATCTCCTCCTGCACCATCAGCTACTAGAGCAGTCTCAGCTCCTCTGCAGGTACTTGGCCCCCTAAATTGAGAGGTGGAAGCAGGGTGTGGAGAACTTGGGCCAGAGAAACCCCCGGGGCACAATCCCCTGTCCTAGGGGTGTGGATATGAACTTTGTAGCCAGCCATGCTGGTTGCAAGCCATCCCCAGGTCAGCCCAATTGAGCCCAGAGTCCCCAAGCAAGTCCCCAGAGTCCTGCCTCCTGGGCTGAAACAAGGCTGCTGAGCATGGCTGACTAAGGCTCCACAATCCGCTGGACCCAGTCCAGCATCCCGATAGCTCCCCAGGAACTCAAAAGCCAGAATGTAGGTCTCTAACTCTCCCCAGTTCACTGGCACTCACCCCAGGCAACCTCCACCTCTCTGTAGACTCCAGGTTCTCTTAATTGAGATGCAGAAGCTGGGCCTGGAGAACTGGGGATGGCAGAGCCCCTGGGGTACAATCCCCTGTCCTAGGGGTGTGGATATGAACTCTGCAGCTGTCAGTGCTGGTTGCAAGCCATCCCCAGGCCAGCCCAATTGAGCCCAGAGTCCCCGAGCAAGGTTCCTGCCTCCTGGACTGAAACAAGGCTGCTGAGCATGGCTGACTAAGGCCCCGCAATCCGCTGGACCCAGTCCAGCATCCCGGTAGCTCCCCAGGAACTCAAAAGCTGGCATTTTCTCTTGTTTTTAAGAAAGGGTCTCATCAAGTTACTAAATTGCCCAGATTGAGCTCAAGCTTACTATCTTCATGTCTCAGTCTCCCAGAATGCTGGGATTATAGCTGTGTGTCCCATCATAAGTCCCTTTAAGAAAGCTGATAGATAGGGCAGTTGTGTTATCTCTGAAGCTTTGATACCAACTTCAATGTCTCTTTCAAATGAACAATGAATACTAATGAAATGTCTTCACCATCTCATGGATCTAAAATGACAGTGAATTACCTTTGATTTTTCTCTCTTCTTAAAACTAAGTGCTTGAAGATCAATGCTCCATTGGTTTTCTGGAAGGAAACCAATGGCACAGTCAAGCTTGGTTATTGAAGAAAGCCTATGAAGTAGAATTTTGCAAAAGTGAAGCCAAAGTTTCAACAAAGCAACAAAGGATGGGATAGTACGCTAAGGCAAGTAATGAAAGTTGAAGGAACAAGAACTGTTTTCCAAAACAGAGCTGTCATCAAGGAGAGCTCTCTGGACTGTACATAGGGCAGGGTTAGCCTACAGAGCCCCAGGAGGGAAAGGGCTAGTGGAAAAGAGTATTTTCCTTCTACCCTCTCATCTCTCCCACTGCCTGAACTCCACAAGAAGCCAGAGGACATGGGTGCCTGTCTACACAGTCCAGAAAGGCCAGCATTTCAGGCACACATCTTGGGAGAAGATGAGCATGGAATAGATGAAGGCCAGTGGAATATATGATTCAAGAGAGAAATCAGAGCACACAGCATTTCTCATGCTGACACTGCAGCCAAATAAATAAGCTCTTATTTTAAAAAAGTTCTGATGTCTAACATTAAATTTGATGTGCTAATGGAGTTGGGGAGGGGTTAAAATTAGAAGTCAGAATGAGTGGTGGTTTTTCTTTTCTAAGTCAGAAATAATATGAGATTCTATGATAAAATATGCTGAAATTATTGGATAGTTTAGTCAAATAATTAACTCTGATCAACTGAATATATAATATACATGGTCTTATTCATGCATGCTTAAACAACTTTCATTTTATTCAGTTTACTAGTAATTACTTCTCTAGTTGGCATGCAATATTTTTTCAGGCAACAAAGATAATAAATAGAGGAGATACAATGACTGACTGGATGGGATCACAAATAAGCGAAGTTTGAAGTAAACACAAAATTACTGCAACTGTTAAGTGATGACATAAGATCAAGTTCACTGAGAAGGAGCATTTTGGAACCTGTGCTAATGCCTTTGTACAAGCATACCTGGGGCCCTTCCCCGAACCCATCAGAAATTTTCCCTCATAACCTCCATCTAATCTAACAACTCGTACCCTCTTCTAGTAATATGTGGATGCCAATGACCTTTAATTCTTTTACTTTAGGCTCTCAAAATTGAGACATCAGAATTAGGACTTTAAATATATCTTCTTGTAGCAATATTTCCTCAGCTGAACTTGAGGATATCTAAGCAGAATGTGCGTGTGTGTGTATGTGGCTGTATTCTTAGATCTTTCTGATTTATTTAAAGTTGTTTCTTTCCATAGAAATAGCTTTGTCCAGATTGGTTGTTATTTACACATTTATCTCCATTTATTTTCATGTTTTTCTCCTGTTGGTCTCGTCAATGCATTTCTAGCCTTTTAGATATACTGGTTAGTTCCTTTTTTCTTTCACTTTTACTGAGGAATGCATAGTAGCAGTGTAAGAAGGTCAACTACATAGGCAGGCTGAGTTTCTAGTACAGAAACTCAACATACTTGGCTACTTACATTAGATCTTCATAAATATTTTTTGTCCACCAAATAGATTTCAAAATCAAACACAAAATCTGTTAAAAGTTTATCCATTTGCTACTTTGAAAAATCAGAGAAGAGAATCCACTTTCACACAAGAGTGATAAAATTAACCCATAGACAGCTTATTTCTGGAAAGGCCTATTATCTTTTGAATTCTGTCATCTTGTTTCTACAATACTTCAAGCCAGCACAGGGAAATGAAGAGACAAGTAGACAAAATTATTTGGCTGGCACAACAAAACCCTTAAAAACAAAATATGTTGGGAAGTTTTCATAAACTCAGTTTGTGGGAGAGTTTGTAATATACCATTTGAAGATATCTTTTGATATATTCCTTGAATAGCTAAGATTAATTTTGTTGAACAGTAAGCACTAATGCATTTTTTTCACTTAAAGAGGACTACAAAGTCCTATATTTGGAGTTTACGTCTTATAATAAATATTGAAAGGGCAGGATTTAGATCTGTGGTGGTAACAAACTTGGATCACATCATACATGATTGTTGAAGATAACATTGAAGTCTGGAGAACATAAATAAAATGAATGGAAAATGCTTTGAAAAATTGTAGTTAAATATAGGCCCCTCATACTGCAGAGCAAAACTCAGCAAATGATCCCACATAAGAAAGAAGTCAATTTACATTTGATGGTAAACTGAGAACCATAACTGCAGTGCTAATTCTCTCCTAATAAAACTTTTAACTCCAATAAATAAAAAATAGCTCTATCATTCTTTGAAGGTCTTTCATTTCCTGTAATCTGTTCTTGGGATCCCTATGTGTAATGAAGAATGAGAACACAAGAAAGAGTTCTAAACAAAGTTCAATACTGTATGGGAGACATTTGTTCAATCAGTAAAACAAAATTTTAAATCTGTCTCAGGCTGGAGGCTCTTTGCCTGCAAGAGTCACGTTCTAGCCTTTTTATTTCTGAATGCTGCATGTTTTATTGCACATGTGAAGCCTCTATCTGATGATCAAAAGGCAATGAAGTATACACATGATTACTGCTGTGTACCCTGTCTCGTGGTACATAATACTGTCAGTATTATTTGTTACTCATTTTAATAATTTTACCTAAGATGATATTTCTTTTTTGGGAGAAAAGAGATTTTGGGCACTAATTTTGGAAGGTTGTCACGTATTAGTCACTGTTTTTAGACCTTTTGTACTATACATACTGGCACATAAAACAAAACTCACCATCATAGACAGTGTAGTATATATCTACCCCTTTGGGGTGTTTTAAATCTGGTTAAATAGTGCAATTTTTTTCTTATTTAAACTTATTGTTTCCTGTGGAAACAGCAATAAAAATGAATGTCCAAAGGTTAACAAACACACATGGTATTAAGAGGATGATAATATGGATAGAAAGTAATTGAATACTGTTGGGCACCATATTTTCTAAAGTAGCCTGGTGCCGGGTGACTCCACAAAAGATCGGATACTGAATGTGGTTAGGGTAGGAAGGAATGCTAAAAAAATGTTCAGTTCTAATTAGCAAATTTTAAAGGTACCATAGACATTTATTTGTCTAAATACATTCTTTCTTCTCATAGTCCATCCTCTTTTCCAAGAAGATTTTGGGAATTGCAGCTGGACTGCAATGTGTAGCAGCCACAGTACAGCATGTGAGAAAACTTTTATTCTGTGGTAGGCGTCATGGTCACTGGGGATTAGCTACAAATCCTATGCATTTAGGGGATGAGAGATGACTTGAACTTATTTGAATTAATTTTCATAGCTTTGCTCTAGATATAACCTCCAACAACATTATCACTACTTCTTAAAAATTTCTCTAAGGACCTGGTCTTATTAAAAGCATTTTGTACATCAAAAGAAATCACCAACTGAGTGAAAAGACGACCCACAAAGTGAGACCAAAAATTTATCTGACTGTCCCTCAAACAAAGGACTGTATCTAGAACATATTAAGAAATGAAAAAAATAAGCCTTCAAAATTCAAAGCCCCAGTCTAAAAATGGGCATCTGAGATGAATATGCATTTTCAGATGAAGAAATACAAACAAAAAATAAATATATGAAAACATATTCCTGGGTCGTTTAAGAAATGCAAATTAAAACAACACTGAGATCTCATCTTACCCCAGAAAGAATTGCCAGTATCAAGAAATCAATGAATAACAAATGTTGAAGGGGCTGTGGGTGAAAAGGAACACTTCTCCATTGTTGGTGGGAGCGCAGACAGCTGCAGCCACTGTGGAAATCAGTGTGGAGATTCCTCAGAAAACTAGCATTACAGATCCCATCCAACTCAGCTATTCCCCTTTCTGGGTATTTTCCCTTAAGAATGAGAAACATCATACCATAACAATATATGTGGACCCATGTTTATAGAAGCACAATTTTTTTATACAATGGAGAACTACTCAGACATACAGAAGGAGAAAAGATCGAGGCTTTTATAGATAAATGTATGTAACTACAGACCATATTCATAAATGATATAAATCATACTCATGTATGAAAAACATACTGTCTCCCTAGTGTAAGAAAGTGAAAGAGTAAATAAGATCCAAAATACACAATAGATATTGTGAAATGGGAAGAAACTGTTCAAAAGGAAACAGCAGCTGGGATGGGGGAAAGGAGAAAAGAAGGAAGGGGAAAATATATATATATATATATACACACACACACACATAAGACAGTTAAGACAATACTACTAATTTCTGTTAGTTTGTTGAAAAGAAAGGTTTGTGCTCATATTGTTTGATCAATTTTCCATGCCTGTATCTTATAATATGAGCAACTACATATGTTGATAACAATATACAATGTATTAATCATTTTTACTCTCCTATTATCTTATTTTAAAATTTTGTATCATTGTTTTTATTTTTCTTCTCTTTAAAATTTTTTCCAAGGGCTGGTGGCATAGGCTTGTAATTCAGTACTCTGGAGGCTGAGGCAGGAGCACTGCTGTGAGTTGGAGACCAACCTGGGCTACTAAGTGAGTTTGAGCCCAGCTTAATCCACATAATGAGATCCTGCAGCCCCTTGCAAAAAAAACAAACAAACACAAAAAACAAAAAACGAACAACAACAAAAAAAAATGAAAAAAATAAAACAAAACAAAAAAACTATTTTCCCTTGCTATGTGTGATATGCGGACACAAAATCACATGTTGACTCTGGGCAACTGTCACTCTAGGTTTGGTTAATAGTGCCTCCAGCTACAACCAGTCCTGTATTCCCTTACTCAGTTCCCACTCTCAATAAAATACCTTGTATCTATCCTTTCTCACAATAGTTATAAAGAGGAAGACTTCAAACACATGCTGAGGGCTCCTTTGCGCTAAAGGAGTGGGCCACCGAGGTCTAAGTGTCTCCATTAGCAATACTACAGAGGATAAAACTGCAAGTTTGAGGTGTTAGCATTGTTACTTATCTTTCAGAATGCATACATAAGCCAAGGAAATGTTGCTTTTGGAGTAGGTAGCTCCCTCAGTGACTGGCAGAATTATATCATGGGAATCTTGCAGAAATGAACGGTGTATCTCTTGTAGTTGGACTACATCTCAGCCAATGTCTTAAACGCATTTAGAGATGACAACAGTTTACAGAGTTCTAGAGATAACTATACGCATGAAGTTTTTTTTGAATCTCCGAGTTACTTCTATCTGTGCACATAGCCTCTTCCCTGATGCTGTGCTAGAGACTTCATCTGAAATAAAAGTTCTGGATGAAGACCAGTTTTTCTACCACTTTTTTTGATGGAGAGAAATGGTACTTATGTTTTAAAAGATCTGAGGTGTGTTCTGTCTCTTAACTTTTGCAACATTCCTCACTCCCATTTCCCGACATTTACTGTCTGTTTAGTTGCATGGCTTAGGGAACTCTGGATGGTTCATTTTCTTTTGTATTTCCCAAATAAAGTCAACTTTGAGAACTGAGTAGTCATTAGGTTTCAATTAGAAAGAAAGGAAAAACAAAAGAACAGCCTACCTGTTGCTCTGGTCACCCACAAGACACAAAGGAAGTCCGTGCTGGCATGTCGCCTAAGGTTTGAGTCTAACTTCCCTTCACCAGAAATCTTGCCAAATGCTCAGCTTCCACAGACAATCTTTTGTGGGTGGTGACCTCATTGGAATCTGAGAGCAAAGGCTAAAAAATATGCCGTAATAATTGCAAACAAACCCTCGCTCTGGAGAAATGCTGCTTGGTTAACATTCCTGAAGTAGCTGGAAATACACTGGTAGGTGGGTAGTTTAGCAGAATAGTAGGTCTTTTAAAAATAGCACTTAACTGCAGACAAAGTCCTCCTTACACTGCCATCCTTTTCTGAGTTATTAAAAGGCTTACACTACCTTGACTTTTTTTTAATCTGTATCAACCCTACTCAGTGTCCATTAATACTAAGCTCTAGATTCTCTTCTCAAAGTTAATTTTCTGTTACTCACATTACTTTTAAATGATAACAGTGTGCCTTTACCCTTTGCTATTGTTTCAAGTGTCTCTCAATTTTTTCTCTACTTTCACACTCATCTTCATTTGTTTTGCTCTATGCCTTTAACATATCTGACTTTTTTTTCAAAATCTGTGGAGAGAAAGCAATAGGAAAGAAAAAAAAAGTGGCCTTTACCTTATAACTTTATTCATAGCCTTTGCCTAGATATCTACTTTATAAAACCTTGGCATTTGCACTAATGTAGTAGTCTGCTCTCCTGAGTTTTTAGATCAATCATGAGATGCAGTTTTTCGGGTAGTTGTTGGTTCCTATTCTAGAAAGTGACCTCTCTTATTTTGGAGTCCATACTCCTTCCAGTATTGCACACTTATCATGGGACTAGAGTGCTTACAAATTCATTTTTTATTTCTATCAAGGGCATAGAGCGTTAGCCCTCCTAAAATAGAATTTTGGCAATGTGACTGATGCAGTTAGAGACCACTGATGACTTCCATTTGACTTGATACTGGTCCAAGTAGACTTAGTATCCAATGTTGCTATTAGGACCAGGGCAAGCTGTTGAATTTCTCTCTGACTAATTTGTTATGTTTGGCAACTATAAGTAAATTTGGTTTGCTAGTATTTTACTTTGGCATTTTGCACTTATGTTCATGAGAAAGAACAGCTATATATTTCTTTTAGTGTCTCTTTATCTATTGCTGATATCAATTCAGTGCACAAAATGAGTAGGATATTTTATCCACTTCCACTTCTGTTAGAAAAAGTTGGTATAAAATGGGAATTACTGTTTTATGAAAATTTGGTAAACTTACTTCTAGAATCATCAGATATGGAGGTTTGGTCTACAGCTGTACCACCCTGAACATGCCCAGTCTTGTCTGATCTTGGAAGCTAAGCAGGGTTGGGCCTGGTTAGTACTTGGATGGGAGAGTATCTGACTGCAGACACAGGAGCTTGTCTTGCAGCTGTTAGGTCAACTCATATATTTTCTTCAATTTTCTAAATGGATGACATATCTCACATTAAAAGTTAAATTAAAAAGATCCTGTTTAAATGTATTATGATTATTGAGATTTTAATATTTATATTATTTTATTGTTTCATGCTTAATATTATTTTACTTTGTTTAATTTTTCTCTTGCTATTTTGGTGGTTGGTAGGTTGCTATTTATTTTCTTTCCTGTTTTCCCCATTAATACTGAAAGTTATACTTTTTATTTCTACTATTTAATGATAAATTTTTATAATGATGGGAATTAAAGCCAGAGTCTTATATATAGTACACACACACTGAACTATACTTCCAACCTTTGCATCTTAAAATATACGCTCATTAGGAATCTTTCTAAAACTAATCGCAAAGATTCTGAAATCTCTATTTTCTTCTGAAATGGAAAAGGAATTTGGTATATTTTACAACCTTCTCAAACACTATTCCTCTTTTCAATGCTACTCCTTTACAAATTGTGTAGCTCTGATTTTTGGAACAAATTTTTTAAAATGGATACTTTAAGATTCAGTAGTTAACACATTTATGGAAAAAAACGTTGTCAATGGTTTTAATCGCCAGTGCTTCCTTTATCCTTACTCTGTCTCCCCGGTTCTTCCTGTCCAAACTGCTTGTGGTGGTTTTGGGCTCTGAGAAAGCAGCAGGAATGCTAAGAAAGGACATTTTGATCAGGGTTTGCTTCTAATCCTCTGGGCTTGGCAGATGTTTTAGGAGACAGTGAGTTTTTTCAGAAGACTGCTCTAACCTTTCTTTAATCTGAGTTCCCCTTAAATTCTGACAAAGCCATCTCTTTGAAAAATGTTAAAGTCACGAAGTATTATTACTAATATGTGTAGAACATTCTGCCTCTAGGATTTGTATACTTTTTCCTCACTTTTAAGGGGAGGAATGCAACGTTTCAGCTACTCTCTTTCACTCTACCATTATAGACCAATTCCCAGGGCAACTATCTCTAGATATCTCAAGTGTGTGGTGGATGCTAGTTGTAGGTGCTCATCTAACTACAGGAAACCTGGCATAAAAGGTCTCTTTAAATCAATTTCACTGTGTCTTTTCCTGAACGGATGGAGTAAGACTCAGCAAGGACAAGATATCTTCACAAATCCACTCCCTCAAAACTCCTTTCTTAGCATTGGGGTCTAAAAATTACAGTCTCATAATCTCAGTAATTTGTTATTTAGTGGTCTTTACACCTTGGGTTTAAACATCCACTTTACTTCATGAAGTAGTGTATTTCCTAGGAAAATGAGATATATGTGGAAATTGTTGGGTGGAATTTTCAACTAAATTTTCATTTAGTTTCTACATATCTGACTTGGGGTTATCTGGAAAGGGGAGGAAGAAAGTTCTAGGCCCATCATGTAAGGTTAGGAGACTCAGGAATTTGATTCTAATATCCTGGAACAAATGAATGATCTCAGTAATCATTTACCACTAGAATTTTTATTAAAAGAAAAGTAATTATTCCTCTAGGTTTTGAAGCTACTGCTACCAGATCCCCATGACTATAAGTGGGACAGTCTTCCTCACTGACAGTCATGGTTTATGTCTGTGGCCCCCACGCCTCATGCAGTTATGTGCTTGTGATTGGTTCATTGTCTAGCACTCGAATTGGTGGTGTGAGTGCTACACCCACCTAGGGGTAGAGCCAGGTTATGACATAACCGTAGAAAGAAGGTGTGTCTCCCTCTCTTGCTGGTTTGCCTCTTGCAGTTTGTGGCTACCATGAACTGTGGCCCCACCATGCCACCCTGCCTTGGAGCCAACTGAGTATGGACTGAAACCTCCAAGCACTGTAAGAAATAAACTTTTCCTTCCCTAACTTTGGACAGGTATTTTGTCTAGGTTTGGTACCAGAAGAGTGGGATCGTTGCTGTGACTATACATGATCATGTGGTTTGAGAACCTTTGGAAATGGCTGTGGGCAGAGTTTGGAAAGGTTCAGAGATGTTGCCTGAATGCACAGAGCTGTAACAGGTTAGGCTGTTCTGTAAAGGAGATTCTGGTCAGAGCTCAGGAGACCAGAAGGCGGACAAAAAGCCTGCCAGTGAAGACCAGGATCAGGAGATTTCTGCTGGAAAGAAAGACTGCATTGGTTGTTGCACTCCAGTTGATGTATGTTATGGCTTGGCAGAAAGTCTGTCTGCATTATGCTCATGTCCAGAGACTTTGCATGAGATTAAGATTAAGGGTGGTGGATTGATTAATCTATGAGAAGAAATTTCAAGGCAGTGGAATGTTGAGGCTGTGGCATGTTGGGGGCTTTTAGCCAGATTTATGCTGCAAATCAAGAGCAAACAGCTCAGTAGGATGATTTAAAATGTTGTGAGTTTGGCCAGAAAGCTTTGGATTGTAAAGATAGAGTTGAGACTTCAATTGCTGAGAAGGAACAGGAAAATAAAAAACATGGCCAGGGGGCATCCCAGAAAGCAGTGGGTCTCCATCTTTGGCAGACTCAAAACAGCAAAAGTGAAAGAATTTGCTCAGAGGAGAAAGCTGCAGAGCACCATGCTTCAGAATGGCGACAGAGACCACATGATGTTCCAAACTGGAGGCAGCCACGAGGTTCCAAAATGGCAGCAGCCACACCAGGTTCCACAATGGCAGCAACATAGAGAAGGTTTTTCTCACAATCAGGTAAACAGAGCCCAGCAATCCAGGCACTTGAGCCCTACAGCTAAGAAACAGAAAAGCCTGGCTACTGCTCTAGCTGGCAGCAAACCTTGGTGGCATCCACATGGTGCTTATTTTAGGTGCAAGGAAAATGCATAAATTCTGAGGGTAAGACGGCTTCTACTTTGATTGCAAAAGGCCTGGGAGGCCAAGCAGTGTGCCCCTGAGAGGGCAATATGTAAAGATGTACGAGTGAAGCCAAAAGTGAAGTGGAAACCCCAGAAGTTTGGAAAAGATAGAAACACGGATCATCCAAGAAAAGCTGCAGAAGCTGAGCAGAGGGGGCCTAAGAGAGAAGCCTCGGGAGTTGAAATCCTTGGAAGTACCATGGGGGTGGAATCACCCAAGCCTTTTGGAACTTGCAACCAGATTGCTTCAAATGCTGAGCAGGAATTCCAGGACTTAAAGTTCACCCTGCAGGATGCTGGACTTGCTTTGTTTTCAATGCTTTGTATCCCCCTATTTGTAACTTCTGAAATTTGTAAAGTTTATCTTGTGCCTTTGCATTTTGGAAATGTTTAACCTTGTTTCCTTTTTACAGGGGGTTACAGTTAAGAGTTTGCCATAGATCTTGAGGAGACTTGGGACTTGGACTTTTCAGTGATGCTGAAACTGTTAGGACTTTGGCAACTCTTGGAGATGGACTAAATGTCTTCTGTATAAAGGATGTGCATGAGTCTCTGGGGGCCAGGGGTGGAATGTGATGGTTTACGCCTGTGGCCCCCAAGCCTCATGCAAGTATGTGTCTGTGACTGGTTCACTGTCTAGCACTCAGATTGGTGGTATGAGTGCTACACCTACCTAGCGGTGGAGCCAGGATATGATATAACAGTAGAAAGAAGGTGTGTCTTCCTCTCTTGCTGGTTTGCCCTTTGCAGTTTGCAGCCACCATGAACTGTGCCCCATGCCACCCTGCCTTGGAGCCAACTGAGTATGGACTGAAACCTCCAAGAACTGTAAGAAATAAACTTTTCCTTCCCTAACTTTGGACTCAGTAATGAGTTAAAGGTAACTAAGACACTGACACACAGAATAAGATGGGATGAGATTTGCCATTCTCAACAGGCTTGCAGAACCCCTCTGTGTCCCACTCTGTGCCAGGGAGGGTGAAAGGCCTTCATGAACAGCTACCCTGTCCAGGATCCTCATTGGTTGTTTTCTGTTGAGTTTGGCCAATGGGAGTGAGCAGTTGGAGCCGGGAGAGAGGGAGGAGAGATAATTTAGAACATATTTTGCTCACTTCCTTTAGCTTGTTCCAGCTTCCTCACCCAGTTCCACTTGCATCTTTCTCCTAATGATGATGCTTCTGTGTTACAGGAGAGATCTCACTGGGAACTGGTTCCCAGGACCTACCCCACACACTTTTCACTGAAGTTTCTACTGTTCCAATCTTGTGAAGCCTCAATGTTTCTTCTCAGTTGAGCCTTGGCACATCTTCTGTAAAGTAAGAAGCTATTTCATAAAAGCTTAGTTGGGCCATTTGGATAAATTTTTCTTTTTGTGGGTCCCAGCCTGCTATTGCTAAGCAATTATTAAACTGTTGGTAAAGTAGACCATCTAAGTTCAGCCTTTTTTTCCCTGAACTTCATAATGTTTCATATATTTGATAGTCACTGAATAATTAAGCTTTATGTGTTGTGATGTTTTTCTCATAAAATAAAGAAATAGAGGAAATATTTGTCAATATGAATACATATGTGCTCACCATGTTGATTTAGTGAATTGTACACTATATAAAATATATTTATACCTTTATCAACATATACCTTTTTATGTTTATAACTTCCACTCCTTCAGAACCATAAAATCAATAAACAATAGCAAAAGACAATATATTACAACTTATATAGCCATGAGGAAAATTATTAATACATCACTTTTAATTCCAACACATGGAGAAGAATAATATATATAAGGCCTTATTTCCTATTATTGGAGTTTTTATTCAAGAAAACAAATTCTTGTTGTGATACTCTAACAAGAAACAGCATTTTTCAATTTTTAATCTACAAAATGAAAAATGCAGTTACTAGAAAATGTTCTTTTTCCAAGGTGAGATTTCTGTAACATATTCAGAAAGCAATCATATCAGTCGTCAAAGTTGTAAGGTGGTAGTGCAATAAAATGAAAACACCTGCTAGGAAGCGGTATGTTTCCATTCTGGATTCCCAAACACTAAATTCAAAGGAGATGCATTTTTAAACATGCATTTTATGTTTACATAAATACATATAAAAATTCAACTATGAATCATGAAAATTCATAATTTACTCTTAAACCTGGGGAAATAAGCCATTTTTTATGATCTCTTTCATGCTCCTGGTAAAATCAAGCAGGACGAATCTTGATGAAGAATACAGAGGAATTCCTTACATCTCAGAAATGCAGAGGGGCAGCAGATTAGGGCAACAGCAGACAGAAACCAGTGCTTTCCAGGGATAGGAAAAATCGCACAGGAGTTTCAAAATTAAAATGCATCGAACTACTTGAGTCTGTCAGCGTCTCACTAGCAAGAGGGATGAGTTCAAAAAGTTCTACCTCGTTTGCTAGACTTTCCTTCTGTAAGGCAGAGATCAGCCACCTAGCAACAGCACAAAAGAGTCTACTTTGACATAGTTAAACTCATGCTGGCTGAGCAGGAAGAAAAGCTGTGTAAGATCAGGGCAGAGTGGGACGGCCTGCCGTTCCGGTGTCACTAGGGAGTCTGATTTGGGAAATTGGGAAATTCAGGCGGAGGCATGACTTTCTGTCAGCTCTCTTAGAAGTTCAAGTCTCACAGTGAGCACCCACCCTGGGCTGTGTCTCCAGCTCCTGTGCACTACCGTGCACTGGACACACTCACACAGGTCACCCAGCAGAGAAAGAAAAGATGCCCCCTTCAACACCTGCTCCCCGCGAAGCTTGGTGGTGTGCCTGCTAGGAAGATCAGTAAAATGAAAACTATGGATGAAGACGAAGCATTTTCCTGCTCTTCTAGGATGGGCGAAGGATCTTTCTGAAATTTCCAATTCTTAAATTGTAGACAGCTTTGTCTTGTTCTCTCTTTGAAAGCGAGTCCTTTGGCATCAGATACTGGCCCAGAAATAGCCCGCCACTTTTCTTCTCAGATGACAGAAATATCTACTTAATAGTCAGGTCATAGCAGAGACCTTGGAAAATACGTGGATCACAAATCCCTGTCAGTAACAACCAGTGAAAGAAATCTGGGCCGCGTCGTTCCATGAGAATCCCCATCCTCCCAGGGCTGACAGGTCACGCAGGAAGGACAAACATCAGATTGCCAAAGCTATAAAAGCTGACCGCTAGCATGGAAAATCTAAAAACAATCTAGCAGCTAAGTCTCCAAACGCATGACAAAGCTATCTTGCTGGGAAAAGGGCAGAGAAGGAAGATTTGGTACATATTACTTAGTTATCACTGTACTTTTCATTTTCATGAGGTATCTGATAAAAGTCAGATCCAGTTCTGTGGTGGAACAGGGATGAGGACCTGGTGAGTTTGATGAGAGTTAGTAACTGGCTCTGCCTTCAGCCGCATCTCTGGTTTGTCTTGCTTGTCTGGCTCTGCCTGAAGCAGCAAGTGTGTCATGCTTTCTGACAACAGGAGGAGGAAAAATATAAAGAACTGGGGGGCAGGCACAGTCATCTGGAGGACAGTGTGGAGAGCAGCCAGTTGTCTCTGTTTCTCACTGTAAGAGACGTTATTCAGTTTTATATTGCAACTGTTTCTAACAACCTGATTTTAAAAATCCTTTTCTGACAAGAGCAGTACCTGTTTAAAGCAAAACTGGGAAACTAAATTATAAAAATCTTTCTTCCTCCCAAGGCAGTCTTTTCCAAGGCTCACTAACCCTACTTAATTGTTTGATGAGTAGCATGACAGATTCTTTTTTGTTTTCACAAACACAAAGAATTACATACTTCACCCAGAAATAAGATTTTAACTTGCATATTATTTTTGTATTTGCATTGTTCACTTAAAAATAGAGAAACTTTCTTTGTCAGGATTTGTACCTTCCATTTAAAAATGTAACAATATTCCATTATACTATAATAAATACCCACATTTCTTTCCAATAAGGTACTACTGAATAACAGCAAAACCAATACTTACATTTAGATTTGCCATAGATACGTTAATAGTCCAGATTCCGAGGTTGCTTTGCTGGGAGTATATACTTTAAATTAAAACTTTGAATGGGTATTACCACTGTTTTTCCTAGAAATTGCCTCTCCTTCCATGATGTATATTTAGTTTCCTTAAAAGAATGTCATATTCTCACAAGCTGTGTAAAATAAAACCATTGTTTCTATAGGCTCATAAACAGTGATATCACTAAATGTGTTTTGTGTGGGTGTGCATCACTTTGCTAGGTTAAAACAAAGAAGTAAATTGTTCACTTTGCACTTATTTATTAACGAGGTTGAATTATTTTCAGATGTGTCCTGATTTTTTAACTGATACTGCCCTCACTTTTTATTGCTTGGGAGGAACACTACAGGTATTATAGCTAATATCTATTGGTAGAATACACTATATTTTTCTCCTGACTGCTTAGTGTTTTCGCTTTTGACTTTTACTTATTATCTTTACTGCAGTATGAATTTTGTTTAAGAAACATCCATTTGGTCAAATTTTCATAACTATTCAATTTTCAGATTTCAAGATTTTAAAATGTCTTATGTTTTATGCAGAAAATTTTATAGTCTTTCCTGTTGATATTTTTAATAATACTGAAATGCATTTTCTGTAACATGTCAAAAATAATAGTTTTAGGCATAATGTAAATAACAATTTTACATAATTATTGTTTAACCTGTAATCACAGTGTTTGGGAGGCTGAGGCAGGAGGATTGCTGCAAGTTCAAGACCAGCATGGGCCACAAAGTGAGCCCAAGTTCAGCCTGAACTGCAGAGTGAGGCCCAGTCCCAAAAAACAAACAAAAAATTCTTTGTTGTTTTAAATGCCAATAATTTATAACTGTCTGATTGTTCTAATATCAGTTATTTTTTTACATACAATTTCATTCTCATTACCTGAAATGTGTTGTACTTTATACACACATTATAATTTTATGTAGCTACATTATTTTATTTTAGATTCTTTATTTGATAGCCTATTTGTCAATTGCTGTTCCAGTTTTATGATATTTGTAATAATGCCTTCACAGAATGTTTATTAGTAAGTAGAGCAAATACTAGTTATTAATTTTGGCTTAAAATTTTGTGTTTATTTTCTTCAGGAGAATATTTAAATTTCACTATTTTATCTCAAGAATGAAAACAAATACAGGACATTAATTGGATTTAATTAACTGACTTAATTAATTGGCTGTTACTGGTACAATGTTGAATATTGCTAGTTCAATAAAGTGGTTTTTTTTCCTGTTCATTTATTCAATTCATTTCTGAAGTTCCTTTATTTGAGCTTACTAGCATTCTTTGTGTGGACAGTAAACATTTACTATTACATATAGGCCTTTATATAGTGTAATAATTGCTGGTATTTCCAAATGGAGCTCTTTTCTAATTATCTTGTTCAATTGTTACTACTACTGCTAAAAAGGAAAGTCTTGTATCTATCTATCATGCTGGCCCCTTTTATTATCCTAATAGTAGAGTAGCTAATTTGCTTAGATTTCCTAGCTTGTTGATATCTGCAAAAATGTTTGTACTCTATTTCTTTTCCAATACGTTCAACTCTTCTTTTTTGTTTTTCTTTTTGGCTAAATCTTCTTGAGCAAGTAAAATAAGCTAAGTACTGGTAGACATTTTTTCTTATTTCTAGTTTTAAGAGAAAATGCTTTCTTAAAAGTGCTTATAAATTGACAGATAAAATTGTATGTATTTATTGGGAATATGATGCTTTGAAGTGTGTACACATTGTGGAAAGTCTAAATTCAGGTAATTAACAGACATTATTTTACACAGTTGTTATGTTTGTGATGAGAATGCTTATATTCTTGGCATTTTTCAAGAATACAATATGTTGTTAACTATACTTATAATGTTTTCAATAAAAATATATTTAAATTTTTTTGAGAGTAGAATTATATCTTCCACTTAAATTTCTACTGTGTCAATGAATCAACTTAACTTTTATGCCTATTTGGGTCCAATATTAGTAATGTTTATTTTTGTATAAAATTGAATGCTCCACGTGTTAGATTTGAAAAATATGTACTACATCTACATGTCCTCTCAAGCTTACTTAAAAGATATTTAAATACTAGCCTGCTTAAATTACTTTTTTGAAACTTTGAAATGATTTTCATTTGCAAAACATTCAATTGTTTTTATGAGTTTTTTTTCATCTTTAGCACTTGAAGAACTGTGCTTGAGAAAAATAACAACAGAGGGTATGCTCTTACATTTTGATCATATGTTCTATATTCCACCTTGTAGAGAATGATTGTTTGTTGCCATGGAGATAATTAAGATGTTATACAAGCAATTGGAAAGTAGATTACTAATGCCCTCCATGGAGACAAAATTCATAAAAATGTTCTTCCTAGCTAAGAAAAGAAATTATGAATTATACATTTCAACTACACAGAATCCTTTTTTCAATTCATAATTCCATCATGGCAGCAACTGTTAGTTTCTTAGTAAGTGTCCTTTTTTGTCCTCTTCCTTAGAAAGAACTTAAAGCCATGTTTTTCAAATTTCTGGAGTTGGTAAGTGGTAAGGCCCATATCTGAACTTAAATTGGCCTATTTTTAGAGTCTCATCTCTGTTCTATTGTACACTAAATAAAAGATATGACTCACATGCATGTGGGTTCAGGAAAAATTTTAGAGAGATTGTATGTCATTTGAGACATAAAGAATCAACCTGAAATTAAGGTGGAAATTGTAAAATGGGCAAGAGGAACAACATGAACACTTATAGAAATAAAGGCTCACAATATGCTCAAGAGATGAAAGCAGGTTCGATGTAAATAAAGATTAGCCTTTTACGTTCACTAAGGTTTTTGCTTCAAATCTGTACTCATAGAATGATGAAACCCTAGAATCATAAACCATCTAGTCAAATTACAAAGGGGCAACATACCATGAGTATCAAGTGTTAATTGCAGCCAAGAGATCTACGTGTGAATCAAGTTGGAAACTGGATTCTACTACTTTCTTGCTTTTTGTATCTGGGAAAATTTCATAGTTTCACTAAGTCTCATATTTTTAACTATCAAATTAGACCAACTATTTTCAGCCTTATATGTTTCTGTTAAGGCCAGAGGTATATCAAATACTTAAGGGATGCCTGAC
Organism: Dolichotis patagonum; assembly: GCA_004027295.1. NCBI lineage: Eukaryota > Metazoa > Chordata > Mammalia > Rodentia > Caviidae > Dolichotis > Dolichotis patagonum. The sequence goes on along the minus strand of PVJX010011369.1, from coordinate 30,836 downwards.
TTGTAATTACTGTCAGCCACATAGTCTTTAGGTTATTACTGTCAACATTTGAGTCAAATAAAAGAAAAGCTAAGAATAGTTCCAGTGACTGAAATGACACTGTAATGACATTTCTTTATTTTTCTTGAGCTCACTCCAGACAAGTTTTACAATATCTGACCCAAGAGACAAGCTTCTCTGTCTCACATCCCATTGTAGTCTGTTACACGGATATTTCACATTCTATCACTTTTCTGTATGTGGGCATTTACTTTGTGCTATGGCTTGTATCTAGATGTTCCCTGGAAACCTTGTGAGCTCACAGGTAGGGCTTTGTGGAGCTGACTGGTTCGAGGGCATGTGACACTGACAGAAAGGGTACTTAATTAGCATGGTACTGTGTGGATAAAGGAAGCCCTCCCTTGGGTGTAGGTGGTGCCAATCAATAGGCTTAGAGGGCAGATGCAGTATAAAGGGAGCCAGGCTTCTGGCTGGTTTTTGCTTGCTACCTCCTGCTTCACCATGGGATGTTTCTCATCTCTGATGTTCCTCAGCCATGCCTCCCTGCCTTGGAGCCCGCCAAACAGGGAATAAACCTCTATAAGCCATGAACCAAAGAAACTTTCACTTCCTTAACTTGTAGGTGTCACATATTTTGTCTCATTGACAAAAAAGTAACTAAGACATTTTGTTTCCAATATTTTGAAAGCATAAAAATGTTTTAGCAAGTTCCCCAGGAGAAATGTATTCTGATAGTTACAGAACTGCAGCAACAGAAAAATTCTAGAAATGGAATTGTTAGGTCAACAAATCAACTAATATGTAGTTTGTTAGCAACTGGCATATTCACCTCTATAAGAATTGCGCTAGTTTGCATTTTCAGTAGCATGCTGTTCATACAAATGCTATGAAATAGCATATAAGTATCATTTTCACTTGCCAAAAGTCAAATCTTTTTTATGTTTAACCATTATGATATTAATGTAATGTGCAAACAGAGATAAAGGATGCCTACATACATCAGATAAAATATATTTTCTGTGTGTGCCCGTAAGTTTCCTGAAGAGGTAAAAAATCAGTAGACTGAGTTTAAAAGATCCATCCTTACCAAGGTGGGGAAGTATCATGCAATCCATCAATGGACCAAACAGAATGAAAATGTGAAGGAGGAAAGAATTCACTTTTGTGATACAACACCCACACTGTCGTGGCCTTGTACATCAGAGTTCTTGGTTCTCTGGCTTTCAAACTCTTGGGTCTATTCTAGTGGCCTTAGTTCTCAAACTTTTGGCCTTGAAATTGGAGTTACATCACTGGTTTCCCAGCTTTGAAATTCAGACTAAATTATACCAATCTCTTTTCTGGTTCTCCATTTTAGAGGTGGTATATTGTAGGGCTTCAGTCTCCACAATTATGTGAGCCAATTCCCATCTTAAATCTCTTTCTTTCTGTATATATACAGAATATGCATGTATACATATATCATATAATTCTGCTTCTCTGATGAATCCTAATATAAGCATCATTTTATACATTTTAAGTAGAATCTTTTGTCTATTTTTCACTATAATGTTTGCACTGTCCTTGCACTTTAAAATAGTTCTTCATGTATTAGGGACATTTGTTCTTTTCCTGATATGCATGATGCAAGCATTTTTGCACAGATTGACATTAGTCTTTTTGCTCATTGCTTTCTTTTGGTTTGTTTTCTTGTTATGAAAAAGGGTTTTAAATACAATTTTTGGAGCAAAATTGATCATTTTCATTGATTGTATTTTTGATGGAGTTATTGAATAAATTTTTTTTGTGCATCCACATTATAGACAAATTCACTATGTACGTCTTCATTATATGTATGGTTGTACTTTGAACTCTAATCTACCTTAAGGGTGTGTGTGTGTGTGTGTGTGCGTCTATGGTGTGAGTTATGAGTCTATTTTTTAGTGTGTAAATACCTAACTAGATGCTTCAACTGTCCATTTTAAAAAGTTCATCTAAATCCACAATTTGAAATGTCACTAACTCATTTCCTAATTTTTTATGTGCCTTTGGATAGTCTTCTAGACAGTTTACTCTATTTTAGTCTAAATGTCTCTAATGTTTATTCGTGTTCCTTTATCACGTCATTTTAAAAACAAAGGCTTTCTTCTGTTTATACTGCTAGGGCAACCGTGATCATTATAGCCTGGCTCTTTTCCAATATTTTCCAGTACTGTACTAACTTTTGTTCTTTATTTTTCCATACTAGCATAATGTCAAATTGCTTATCCTCACAAAAAGCTTGTAACTTTTTGAGATTGTTTGAAAATTATGGATTAATTTGAGAAGAACTAAGACCTTTATCAAACTGAGCCAGTTCTTCAGGAAGGGAAATTGTCTTTTCACTTGTTCCGGTCTTTTGGGGTTGGTTTTAATCACATAAGCTTACTTTCCTTTTATTACATATGTTTCTAAATTTAAAAAAACTCCTGCTATTATTGTGAATAGAGCTTTCTTTTCCATTTTTCTCTTCAAAGTATTTTTGTTTGTGTATATAAACTACTAACTCAAATCCTTCAGTCTTATTGAATTGTTTTTATTGCTTAAAGTAATTTATATCAATGATTGCCCAGGGTTTCCCATAATTTCTATCACACTAATTTTTCTCAATCTCATGAAAAACATTTTTGGTCAAATGGTATTATTGGCTAAACAATAAGAAACCTCAGTGAAGAGAGTGGTCATACTTGCTTGGTTCTTAATCTTACTGAAAGTGCCTTTTGTGACTCTGTTAAGAAAAAGGCAGTATTTAGTAGTAAGAAATATATATATATTTTTATCATTTAATTGACATTTCAGGACTTTCTATTCACATTCATTCTTTTATTATTCAGTTAGTACAATATTCAAACAATGTTAGGTCTATATTAGGGACTGGTAATTACAGGTTAAGAAAGCCTAGTATTCATTTTCTAAAAGAGTGAACCACTATCAAATACTGCCAGATTTTTTAAGGTGAAAAATGAGAAATTAGCATTTTTATTGTTTTTTAAATTCCAGAGTGAATATATGTATGTACATGTGTGGGTGTGCACATATATATATGTATATGTACATATATATATGTATATGTATATGTATATGTATATGTATAAGTATACATATAGTTTTTGTGATTTTTTAAAGTTGTGATTTTAAAAAATTTATATATTTATTTCATGATATTTTAAAATACTGTCAAAATCTTTAAAAATGTTTTCCTTCTATATTTTGTTTCTCTGTTGTCTGGTACATAAAGATTTTTTTCCTGTTATAATTATTTAAAGTGTTTAAGTTTATAATACATATTCTTTAACATATAATTTAATTTAGTTTCTTTTGTTTTTGATATTTATAAGGCCCATCCTTCATTTTTGTTGCCAAATCTGCCTCTAATTTTTATTTCAATCATTCTTGTATGTATATTCCTTGTTTAAAGTTATATACATATATAATGAATTTGATAACATTTTATATATATATGTATATATACATATATACATACACACATATATATGACCTTAATACAGTATTCCAAACTTGTGTTCTATGCTTCTATTGACTTGTTTGTATTTATTTTGATGGCTAAAATATCAGAATCAATTCTTTCTGTTTATTTTTGCTATTTACTTTGATGCTGCTTCTTATTTCTCTTTTACCCATGATGACTTAAGATTCTTTTCTTTCTCATAAGCTCTTTCTTGTATGCCATATTAATCTGGGATTCATGTGACTTAACTTAGTCTATTTTTCTAGCATAAATATGGTGATATCAAAATAATGCATAAACTTAGTTTCTTTAATTAAGGGACATTTTTCCTTTCTTGGCTCATAGATTGCTTGTTTAGCCCTTACACATGTCCACCTACTGGTGTTTCTCAACTAAGGGAAAATCATGATTTACCTGGTGGTTTTTATTCTTGTGAATAATTATAAACTCCTAGGACTTCAGTGATTGTATACAATCTCTCTGCTTTGAGGTTTTAGCAGGTAACACCTGGATGTCATTTTCCAAGGGGAAATCCAGATGCTTTGGTGACAGATACCCTCAGGGAACCATGAAATTCTTGTTTTCTCCAATGGTGCTCTATGGTTTTCTCTCTTTAGTTCTTTTGCTACCCTGCAGTGACAAGAATCATAAATTCTCACTGTGGGGTATGAGAGGACAGTGTTTGACATTAGCCTTCCACTTTCCCATATTGCCCTGTAGTTATTTAAAAACTATGAATTCTAAAGCTAAGTCTTCATTTAACTTTAAATACAAAAAGAATACCTGTAGATAAAAAAATTAACTGGATATTAAGTTTAATTAATGGGTAAACTGACACTAGGTATAATTGGAAATGATTTACATTATTATTTGGTATTTTATAAAGACATGTTAAAAAAAGGAAGAGGGTAATGGTAAGTAAAACGATGAATATTGCAAGAGTATTTGTAGAAGCTGAAATTTAAGAATCAACTATTCATTGGCAGGACACTAGCAGGGTTAATTAAATTAAGACAAATCCATAGATTGAATATTGTTTCCTACACAGCATAAATAAGAATGTTATGACTATCATTCTGATAATATCTTTAATATATCAGTTACAGTTCAGAGTGACTTACATACAAAGCTTGCAACTACCCCATGATGTAGGCTATCATTTTCTTCATTTTAGTAGGAAATAAAATAAGATTAAAATACTCGAAGTTTAAGGAACTCAGCACTGTCCAGCCAGTGAGGGCTGATTTAGAACAAACATAGAAAACAATCATGATTTCATAAACACAAAAATCAAGGTGCAAAATAATACATAAAATATAAATAACATTTCTGTGAAACTCATACACTTGTATATGCATATCACACTATTGCAGATAGGACTTGGGCATTAGAAATTCCTGGTTTTTGTTTTACACAGAGTTGTTTGGTTTTACAAAACTTATTACAATAAACATACCACTTTTGCAGAGGATTATAAGAAACAAAACTTGAATAAAGAGACAAGCCTTTTCTAGCAGGGAAAAAGTTGTCAACAGTCATTTTTTTATAATTTCATACAATTACTAACTGCAAGTATAATGTTATATGTATAAGTAAATGTTTATAATAAAGTTCCTTATAGCTTTTGTATCCTTTGAAAAGTATAATTTGTCACCAAACATAATACATGAGAATATTTTGTTGACTTCCTTGGTAGTAATTTCCTTTCTACATTTTACTCTAATGATTTTCTTTCTGAAACCCCATCCTCTTCTCAACCTTTTGTAAAATTCTCCCCCACCTTGGTTTTCACATGGGAGAGAAACACATTTAGTCCCTCACCATCTGGATTTCAATAGCTAAGTTTATTTAAATCCTCAAGGCTGCTGCCAAGAATGTAAAGCTTTTTGCTTGCTCAGCTGAAACTATCTGAGGTCTGGGTGCTTTCTAGCCTAAGAGGTCTGGGGAGGACAAAACTGCAAGCTGACTTACTGAAAACATTTGACACTAAAAACCGTTATCTACCTAGACAATATTCAGTAAACAGTTATGGCATCATTCTCAATTTCTTTCAGAGTTTAGCCATTAATATTACATATCTTGTCTTTCCATCAAGTAACAGTTTATTATAAATTAATTTGCATGCAAACATGGAGCAATCTGTAATGTGGTTTAGACATGAAATCAAAGAATGAATTCAGGAGACAAAAGACTTTGAGAAACTCAGTAATTCAGATTCAACAATGTTAAGGCAGTGTCTAGATACAGCTCACCATAAAATTCTTTGTGTTAACTGGTAGAGGTACCAATGTTTTAGGAATAAACTACTCTTTGCCAAAATGTAAGTACTGACTAAGAAGGATATGAAGATTTCAACAGCTATTAGTCAGTGTTTTCCCAATATTTGTTCATGTTTTGGAATGAGTTTCCATCAGTTTTCTAATAAGCGAAGTAATATATCCCATGGTCTGCTAGATGTTAAAGGCATAAACACAGTTATAATGGAATATAAACCACTTCCCTTGGAGTCTATAAAAATATTTTGCAAAATTCCTTAAACGGTGAGAAAAAAAAGTCAAATGACCTTTGATATGCAATAGAAGTAATTCCTAAAAGAAATGACAAAGTTTTTTTGTTTATTTTTGCTTTGAGTATGAAAAAGTATTCCTTGTCTACACCTTTAACTTTGCTCATAAACATCCACTGCATAAGTCAGAAAATACTCTTGTTTATGAAATAATTTGATACTTTGCTGTTAGAGAAGAGAAAAATAAAATTTGAAATAAAAGACAGCAAATACATCTGAAATAAGATACACATGTTAGAAAAAAGTCTTTGAACAACCTGAACATTGAAAATAGCAGGTAAAAGGAGCTGGGGATTTAGCTCAGCGGCATAAGCGCCTGCCTTGCAAGTGCACGGTGGTGAGTTCAATCCCCGGTACCGTTAAAAAAAAAAAAAGAACTCATATAAGAAAATAGCAGATAATGAATATTATTAAAATGATACACCCCTTATTATAGAGAATTTTGTAAAGCACACAAAATTACATTAAATAATTGATATTGTTTAGAAATACACTCACTTCCTCCTTTTTCTTTGTACACAGATAAAGGGAGGTAGTCCATTATCCATAATTTTTACCTTGATTGATGTTCTATTATATGAGCTTAAAGAAAATAAGTTTTCTAGCTGTAATACTTGTTTACAAAAAATAGTAATGTTCCTTACCGACACATGGGACCATTTCTCTCCACCACACAAATGCCACCATTTCTGCAATAATTTACTGGACACTCTAAAAAGAAGCATCACAAAGACAACAGTTAATTATAAATATTACTTGAAAGAAGGAAGACACAGTACTATTAATTATTGCATTAAACCCTATCGTTGAGAGAACATACCTTCTTGGTTGTCCCAAGCAGAATTCTCCCAGGCTATTTTCCTTACCGTAACATTTTCTCAATGGACCTTTCTGTCCTGAATGGGCCCAGGCCCTCTGTGTGCCTCAGTGAGTCACTATGACAGAAGGCTTCCTTCTCTACTAGATTAGTTACCATAGTCTTACTTAGAACCTCTCTGCATGACATATTTGGGCTTTTGTGTATGTGTTTTTGTGGGGATTTTTTTTAGTAAGAAAGATTTATATAAAGCTGTGTCTGAGCATATTGTGACTACTGAAATTTTTTGCTTACTAAAATATTTCTTTAATGCCACACAACAGTCAACCAAATCATAGCAGATTAATGTTCTGCATGGATTACCTTCTGGTTTTTTTTCCACTATTGGCGGTTGAATCTAGGGCTTTCAAATTGAACTACATCTCTCTGTCTGTCTGTCTGTCTGTCATCTATCTATCTATTGATATCTCTCTCTCTCTCTCTCTCCCTTCTCTCTCTTTCAGATAGGATCTCATTAAATCAGTAAGTCTGAAGAAAGGCTGGTTTCAAACTTGTCATCCTCCTGCCTCAGCTTCAAAAAACCTTGTTTTTTAAATCAACTAAATTACTTACGTGCAGTGATGCACATGTCCTAACCCTGTGTCCAGGATGTGCCAGCACAGTTCGAGTCTGTCCCTTTTGCATTGGGCCTGCTAATTCATTATTTGTTTCACTCTCCAATTCTTGTTTAGCAGGAACATTTATTTTCAAAAACCGGTTCACTTATAGGTTAAAGAACCAAGTATTTTCACATGGCTTTTACCATGGAAGTGGTGAGCTCTTTGAGTGCTTTGTGCTAAGCTCCTTTACTCTGTCTCCTTGTCTGCTCCCTGTATAGCCATGATCCACTAAGGCCTGCCAGTTATCCTGATTACTTATGACTCGCCTTTTTCCTTCTGGTTTTTGAAAGATTGCCTTCACTTAGGAGGCTGAGCCATGAGGGTCACTGGAAGGTTGAGGCCAGCCTGGGAGTTCAAGGCCAGCCTGTACTACACAGTAAGACCCTGTCTCAAAACAAACAAATAAACAAACAACAAAAAAACCTCGAAGCCAAAAAACCCCATAAAAACTAGCAAACCCCACAAAAACTAACAAATGAAATCAAACCAAGAACTTAAAGATCTCCTTTCTTGCGTAATACCATTCATTTTTCCTTGTTGGTTTATTATCATTCAAATACTTGATGAACCTTCACTGCCTTTAACTTTTAATACAACATATTTATTCAATATATCTATTAAAGGTCTGACATTGAGCTAGGCACAATAAATATAATAATTAAAAATAGAGACAGTTAACATGGTTGATAAGGTTGAGGTACTAGAAGCAGGTCGTCTAAATTGGAATCTCAGCTCAGTTTATCAGCTGTGTAACATTGGGGATATCAATTTATCTCTCTCTGGGTCTCAGATTTCACTCTACACAACACAGTTAAACATAACACCAATCTCATAAGGTTGTTGCAACTGTTAGTTACCCAGCTCATAATGTCCAATCACAAAATGACAGCTTCCAAAGGATACTGGTGTGTGGTCCCTAAGAGACCACACATGACTTTTCAGAATCACAGAGAGTGTAAAAATACTCTGTAAAGTATTCAAATACTGTATGGAATTCAATTTCTTGGGGCTGGATACACCAAGGTGAGGGTTACTGCAAGGAGAGCACCTAAGTCAAGTTTGGGGATGAAGTAAAAACTTTCAGGAGGAGAGTCAGTAGGTGTTTATTTAATTGGGCAGTGTTTTGTGTGGATAAAGGGAGTTAAGGCCCCAGAAGAGGGTGCAGTATGTCTGAGCAATAGAAGAAGTCCTGCCTAGCTGGGTGAGAGAGCGACAGACACACAGGCCCAGAGGAGAGACTCAGCAAGGCTGGGGTTGTGAGAAGCAGAGTGATTGCTCTTTCTGTGCTTCATGCTTACAAAGAGAATACTGGCTCCAGGGAATCAGGTCAGGTCAACAGAAAGATCAAGACTAAAATTCAGGAGCCCTGATAAGATAAGCGTTTTCATAACAATTTAGAGAGAAATATGCTGATTGCATGCATGAAAAGAGTAGGCCAGGACAGGGGTGATAGCTATAATAATTTAAGTGATATTTTCATGCTGGAGTTGAAACATTTTGGTGATTATTTGGAAGAATCATACTGGTATTGTCTTTCCCCTCCTTTTCCATCTTCTCCTCTCTTCTTCTTCCCCTCTATCATTGCAGTCACCATAACCAGGATCACTTAATGAAGGCTATGTGTCCACAGTGTTTTCCTCAGTCCTCCCCACATAATGTTCTATATTTATCCTCATTTTGCAGAGGAAAAGCCCGAGGCTTCAAGCAGTTAATAAAACTGGCCTCATAGCAAAGAAGCCTCCAAACTAGAACTAAAACCTGGTTATCCAACTGCTGGTTCTGTTAGAATGGAAATGTTAAATGATTTACTGTTTAATTGAGTGTTTGTATAACACCTGTCAGTAGTTTATATTATAAGCTTGGGAATTCTTTGAATTATATGGCATCTTTTCCTGGTCACAGACAAACATGAGCAATGCCCGAAGTATAATTTGGATAGGTACATGCATTGTAGTCTGTCAGAAAGGCTTGTGCATCAAATCACGTCTCCAATGAGATGAGGGCGCTTTCTTTAGCTAGAAATCCCAGCACACAGAATATATGAGAGATCAAACTCAGAAACTTGAAATACGTGGTACTTGCCTGAGAAGTTTTGTGTATTCATTCTGTTTATAAACTCTTTAATAAGGCATATATCATTATCAACAGCACATATTACATACATAAAAATATACTCATAAAGTACCATTCTACAATTTGATGACTTTAATGCCTTTCTCTCTAATTCTGTTTCCAATGGATGATCATTATAATTATAGTATTATGTTAGTATAAGCTTTATTAAACATTACTGTTGCAATTAACTAGATGAACATTTACTGTTACAATTATAACTAGATGAACATTTCCAATTTGCATCTAGTTTTGCCAATTCTGGTCAATAATTTTCAGTTGCATGGGCAACCAAGACTTTAAAATAATAAGCCTTTCCAGTGTGATTTAGAAACAGACCAGGTTCGTTTAAATGTACTTAACCTGCCCGAACCTGATGTTCCTGCTAATGACTTACATCCTCAGGTAGGTGGAGCCAGACGCTGGCCATCTGTCTGGTGACCACTATGGGGATTATGGGACACCGTAAGGATTGGGCTCGTAAAACTCGATGAAATGCTGACCTTAAAGGAATATGATGTTTGAAGAAAAACCAGAAATGTATAATGTACATTGATAATCTTTAGCAAGAATCATTCTTCAAAGCATTCTTCAAGACAGAAGCACTGACTTCATCATAACTCACAGATAAGCTAAAAATTATAAAATGTAAACAGGGAAAAACAAATAATACAAGTTTCTTTCTGAAAACTGTGCTGCACTAATTCTTCATTTTACTGTCACATGATTTCTTCTTTGTTAGAGGATTATGAGGGATTTATGCCCAACTGAAACAGACAAGGAAGTACAAATGTGTTCTCTAGTTTTACCTTTGGTTTTTTGATTACTTGCTATGAATGGCAAGCCTTTTGTTTTTCTAACCATATTGTTAAAGGCAGATAATGTCAAAGCAGACAATAAATTACAACATGGTAGGATCTGTGCTCCTAAAATACCATTCCAGGGAAAATGTCAACTTTATATAGATGGAAATTTGTTAATACTGTTTCTCAATGGTTTCAAATAATAGAATGTAGCATTTATTTCTTTCTTATTTGCTATAAAGAAACTAATAAGGTATCTTTTTGAGTATTTTATTTGAAGTCTAAGTATTCATAGTAGAGAAATCATGCCAAAGAGCATTATTTTTGCCCAACATTTCTGCATATTTTAGGGACCACATATCTCCACTGCTTCATATCCTATTGTGTTCATAAATTCAGTACTGTGTTAATACTTCCAGTAATACAAAATAAGCCTCTTTCTTATTATAATTTGATTCTAATATCCTTCATTTGTCATTTATACTGCTTGCCTCTCTTGAAACATGAAGAAAGTATATTTTTACTTAGATTTGACAAAATAGTTCCGATTTACTTAAAATATGATTGAAACATATCTTTTATTATTGATTCACATTTTTAAGTTGACACAGAATTACATTGGCCTATATATCTATTATTTTATATATATCTTTTATGAAATGAAAATTCAATTATTGTACAGAAGTGGTAAAAATAGGTCACACTAAATTATAGAATTTTGAAACCGTTTTGATGCAGGTATAAACATCAATATACTTTAACAGCTTGTATAATTAATTGCACAGACATGAGAGCAAAGAAAGACGTTTAAAAGTTAATCTAAAATTTAATAAGCTTACATCAAAAAACATGACTAGACCATGTAAATAGGAATCTCTTACAGAAAAGAAAGAAAATTAAAATCTTTTAAAATTACAACTTTTAAAATATTAATAGCATTAGATTGTAGAGGATTTCCTTATTATAAAAGCCAAGTCATTTTCATAGATTATGAAATACCAAGAATCTGAAATTAAGTTATATTAAATTAAAATTACATGTTATTTTTCTGTATTTTGTAAACACTGAATGGAGTAAACCCAAGTCTGTCATATTATATTTTTATGATTGTTTTTAAATATAATGATTAATGTTAACATTCTTCCCGTCCCCAACTCAAGCATAGAAATTCAATTATTCTTTTCTTACCATCTGTACAAAGTCAACTTTTAATAGTTTGATTGTCTACAGGTTAACTTACTGGTTCATACTGCAAAGAATTCTGGGAAGGAAACAGAGTACCTGTGCAGCTGGACTCATCAAGGTGGAAATCCCCGCAGTGGGTGACGCCATCACAGCGCTGATGGGCCGGGATACAGCTGTCAGAGGAGCTGCACAGCAGGGCACCGTTAAAACAGCTCTTATTGGCTGAAAAAAAATGATCATGATTGTAAACATGTCTTTGTTTTTCCAATGAATTTCTCATAATGAGATAAAAACACATTTTCTTGCATTACTCTTGATTTATTTGTTCCTGTGTGAAGACAATTCTTTGGAAAGACCCTTTTAACTAACCTGAAATTTTCTGCAAAATCTATCAGTAAGAAACTTACATCTTTTGTAGGAAAATGCATGCACCTTGAGACCATAATGTTAACTGGATAGTTAAATGATAGTTCTCTTATATGAGAAACACAGTATATAAATAAAGTGCAAAATAAAAAACAGACAATAGGGGAAAAAAACATAAGAATTATTGCAACCCAGCATGGACAATGTATCTAAAACTGTATCTTGATTTAGTGTAATTATCTTATGTGTTTCATATGTTTTTTGGAGTGTTGTCTGGTAGTTAACCTGTATGTATGACAATTAATTCTATTAGCACTGTTAAAATAAATAAATCTGATTCTTGAAAAATTTTTATAAAGGAGGGTGGAAGAGAAGGGAAAAATAATTGAGATGTGTAATAAACATGAATCTATGCTCCACAATGAATGTAATCATTATGTATTAGAAATATGTAAACATAAAAATTAAAAAACCATTGTCAATAGAATAATTTCTTCAGTACACATTCTTATCAACTGAACTGTGCCACTCTCCCAAAAAACTGATTTTGAAGTCCTAACCACAAAAGCAACTATACTTGTACCTAGGACCTTTAAGAGGGTAAAGTTAAGTGAAGCCATCTGGATAAGGTCCAAATCCAATATCATGAATGATTTTCTAAGAAGAAGGAAAGACACTAGAGATGTGTGTGCACAGAGAAAAGGCCACGTGAGGATACAGAGTGAGAAGGAGGCCAAAGACAAGCCAAGGGGGGAGGGCTAGGGATGCACAAACCTGCCAGTGCATTAGTCATGGACCTTTAGCCTCCAGAACTGTGAGAAACAAGTTCCTGTAGTTTAAACCAAGTCTGAATTATTTTGTTATGACAGTCTAAGCAGAATATACAAGCACTGTATAATAATACATGTACATGTAATAAAATGCACTATATGACCGATAAAATCTGAGTTTATTTTAGAAAAGAAGATGACTTTTACTTCAACATAGAACCTTTGGATTCCATTGCTCTCTCAATGCCTCTGACAGTAAATAGAACTGAACTGATGAAGCCTGAAACTTGTTTGGATAGTCAACCTCTAAATGAGGTAAAAGTCACAGGTGCTCCGTGGGTACCTGCTAGATCTGAGTGATAATGTAGTTCACTGAAGCTCCGTGTACTACAATCAACCGTATGCCTCTATAGCATTATGATTCGGCATCCTGGGAATGTAGATAGTAGTATTTCCACAGTCTCTTGTTTGGGTAATAAGCAGAGTTTGATCTAAATTTAAGGACAAACTTATGAATAGATTGGACATATCATACTCATAAGATTTAATTGTCTAAGAAAAATATCTACTAGTGCTCAGCAGGAGCACTAGTGACTGTTTACTGCTAACCCAGTTTTGCAAAAAAAAAACCTGCCTCCTTCGATGTGATTCTGGATCAATCAAATGGTATCTACTGCATCCACTGGATGTTCAGTTTTTAGTTTTAAAACTGAATTTTTGTGTTTTTTCTTCTCTAGTCCTCTCAGAATTACAGTTGCTTCCAAGACATGGAAGCCAGAGGCTTAGGTTTAGACCCTGATCTTTATTATCTTATTCTATTTCAATTACAGTCTGTGCCAATGTTGAAGTTTTTGTTATCTCTGAGCCATTCATGTGACAGCTCTTCTATCTAGCACTGTTGTTTGGGGCAAAGAGAGTTTTTCAAATCATAACCCATTGCACCGTTTTCCAGAACATCTGGTTAGTTTTCAAAAGCACTAAATTATAATGATACTGATCTACACTTCTTTTCTAACCTTGCTCATTCATATCTTATAGTTGTGTGAAGATATTTCAAAGGCAGTCTTAGGTAGTCAGAGCTTTCTGGATCTTAATCCATGTTCAAGAACAACTCTGCTTTTATCTGATTTCATCACACAGTATCTTATTTCTATATTTTACACCAATCCTGTTGCTTAAACTTTACAGGAGGTTGGGAAGAGGGAAGATGGGAGAGGAGAGGAGAGGAGAGGAGAGAGAGAGAGAGGATACTGGTTTGGGAAATTTCTTATACTAGAATGAAGATGATTAAATCTTAAACTTTTCAAGCACACTGATAATTTAGATGACTCAGGAATAGACACTTCTTTGCATGAATATTGTACAGATTTTATCAATTATGTTGCATACAGTTGCATATGCATATGTTGCATATTTTTCAACTGTAACAGGTCAGGAAGAATTGTTTATTTGAGGTTTTTGATATTTTGAGAACATACCATCAAAATTTATTGTTAAAGTTAGACATGAAAAAGGATATTTTTAAGTATATATATCTTCACTGACTGGAAATACTGCCTATAAAAAATGTAAGTAATTCTCTATTGAGCAATCCTTCTTAAGGTGCTAGAATATAAATTTACACCAATAAACTGTCACTGTCACTGAACTACTACATGTAAGAGGCTTTGCTTAAAAAATTCTTAAAATGAAGACTGAAGGAATTTTTAAAATAAGAGAGCAGAACACATTTAGTAATTCAGAATTAAAATAAAAGAAATGACCTGAAGCCAAACTTCATTGGTGAAGCATTGGTATAGTTAAGTATTATAAAGCAAGAGTTCCTTTAGTGTTGAGAATTCTGCAAAGGATGAAAGGAAGAGTATAGTTGAGAAATGGGTTATAAGTTTCAATATTTCCAGAGAAAAATAACAGTATGATGGTAATAAAATCTATATAGTGAGTCAATGAATAAAATACCTCACCATTGTCTGAGGAATTTTAACAAAGAGGTATAGAAAATAAGCCTGTAAAAAAAGGGTGAAAGAACTGTAGAAATGACCACTGTCCAGGTGAAGGCAGATTTTTAAGCTTTTTCAAAAGGTTTAAGCATTAAAAAGGCAAGTTATAATGCAATGTAGACTTGGAAATGGAATAACAGCTCAACTGAAAAGGTTCACATATGTGAGAAATGTATATGTCTATATGTCTACAGGCATCTTTATATGTATGTGTACATATGTACACATACTTGGAGAAGTATACATATTTCATGTTTTTTATTGAAAAGAACTGAAAGATAATATGAGAGTACTTTGTTTTAGCCAACTAATATGTTGACATTTTTGCCAGATAAAAGATTCTATTTCTATATTTTAAGCTATATTTTGAAATCTTGCATCGAAAATACTATTCCTCATCCAATTTCTGGCGTGACTAACTCATTTTCAAACTTATTTCATAACAAAGACTTTTAATTCATAAAGGATATAAGTATCCTTTGCACAACTTCGATGCAAAAAGCAATGAAGTGCATAAAAATATTTCAACTTTGTTAAAAATTTTACTTTTTTCTTTTAATTAGAAAATTAATAGCTTAAGTAGGTAAAATTGTTCTTTTACTTGATTAAATTTAAAAACAAAGTATTCATTTCTGTAGCATATTAAGTAATACAATATTAAAGTTTATGGACAATCATCAATTTTCCTTTAAAAATAAGTAGCACAAACACAAGTGCAGTTAGCATTATTGGTATTCATATGGCGTACTGAAGGAAGGAAAATAAGTTGAGCTGTTAATTTTTAAAGTTGTGTTCTTTTATTAGTACATATACAATGAATTATGTTGTAAAATTAATCCAAAGATTATACAAGCTTTTTAGAAAACTCAGGTTTTGAGATGGTTCTAAAGCAATATTTTTCTACATTCCTTTTCAAACATTGTGTTTTAATACTTGTAGAAATACTTATTCCAGTCTGTCATCATTTTAGATTTATACTCTTTCTTATCAAAAGAGACTCAGTAACATAAAATATTATGTAGCTTTCAATTTATTCACTTAGGTAGATGATACCTTGAGAAAACAATTCATGAAAAGTTCACTGAAGTTATTTGCTGAATAAAATCTATTCTTATCGATTACAGTAGCTATAATAAGAAATATACACAAATCGAAGTATGCATGACTATAGATATAAACCAGATTCTATTAAAATGAAAACTTGCATGTCACAGATCAGTATTTCTAATAGTAAAGTGGCATGGTCCTGTGCTTTGAAGGGACAGGCCCTTCAGGCTAGGTACAGATCAAGCACTGAGCAGGATAGACCTTTATATCATCCTTGGATGAAATCTATCTATCTAGTTTAAATAATTTTCTACTAAATATAAAATATGTTAGTAAAGAAAGGATAATAACAATTTATTATACATTTTAGGTACTTGATCATATTAATTTTACTTAATTCTTCAGCACTTTGTAAAACAGATTTAAATCCATGATTTAATGTTGAGTAAACACAGTGGCTGGCAAATACAGAGAAATAATTTTTGTACTAATACTGAGAAGTAATAAAGACACTGCAATTATATTTAATATATTTAAAGACCAATTACAAAAATATTGATCACTGCATTTTTGTCACCCTCCTAAGTCTAAAAGCACAAAGGGTTAAAATATATTACTCTGGCATCCTATTTAAACTGAAAAACAGCAGGTGCAAGGTCACTTTGACCTCTATGCTGCTGCTTAAGAGCAAAAGATAATATTGCCATGTGAAAGACACTTTCTGCACAGGAGAAGGAAAGCAACAACTTTATCTTCAAGGACAAGAATTTGAAACTAAAAAAATATTGTACAGCTTTTTTAAAAAACAGCACTTTTTTAAACTTTCAGTTTACTATTGTATGTTCACTTCATCATAGAAATAATTAGCCCTGACTGATTTTTGGGTCTTCATTTCTTTATGAGAGCTTCCATGCCAGGTATAAACTAAATTTTGCTTTACTTCTTCTAATCTATTTTAGGTTAATTTAATTTTTTTACCCCATTGATAATTTTATGAGATAGAGTTTTTCTATCTTGACAATCTTGTCTTTGCAGGGCCTTTCAATGTTTATATTTTCTTAACTGGGCTTTAGTGTTTCTTTAAATCATATCTGCCTCGTTTGTTTTTTTTCTTGTTTTATTTTATATCATTTATACTCACAGTTTCAATTGTCATATACTGGTGAACACGTGTATCTGTATATCTTGATCTATATTTTTCTTAAGCTCTATGTAATTCGTTTTCAAACACATTCTCAACATTTCCGTGTGGATGTGCCACACATATCACAAGTATAAGATGTCTTAAAAATGAAGCCACAATTTTCCCTGAGACATTCTTCTACTTTTCCAGCTCAGTTATGCACATTAGCTGTCTTGATGCCAAATCAGAATCTTGAAAATTACTCTGGATTCCTTTGGCTTCCTCGTTGCCTTAATGTCTCTTGAATCAATCATAATATTTAACCTATACTTGGATCCAGTCAATCTCTGAGCATTTGAATTGCACTGTCCTCTAACCAATTCCTTTCCCTGCTCAGATCCACTCTACACACTGCTTAGACACAGTTGTGCAACACTCGTGTATCTCTTCGTGGTCTACGTACCCTCCAGAGCTCTTTCTGCATTTCTCACCAAAAACATTAATAATACATAATATGCTTCACTCCAATGAGTTTAACTTTTTATCTGGAATTTTCTGCATGAGTCAAGCATTGTTGCTTTCCTCATCTCATCACTATGTGTTTTCCCAAGCCTGGCTCTGTTGTCATTTTTCCTGTGAAAATTTAGGATTAGTGCCCCACCATGAGGCAAACCCCATGTACTTCACAATGCCATGCGTTACTCCTGTAATAGAACTCACCAAACAGCATCTCAGCTTTCACTTACTAGTCTCTTTTCAGTGATGTAACCCTTCTACACCTGATCTGGGACAATGTAATATTTAACTGTGTCATCAATGCCTACACCTACATATAGCACCCATTTAGCTCTTAGACAAGATTTATGAAAGATTGAATGAAAGAATGAATAAATGACTCTAAGTTTACAAAATGCCTTTCTAAATCATTAAAGGACCTGCCAAATAAACTATTATGCCTTAAAATATTTGGTGATCTACAATTGTTTAATGTTTTTATTCTGTAATTTCACTGCAGCATTTTATTCCCAATATATTCCTAAAAAGACTGAATTTCTTTCAGGAACAGCTTCATATGACTAACTGGTCAAATTCCAACTTTCCAGTGATGGCCTAAAATTATAAGTGCACAATACTTTGCTAGGATTCTCTTTAAAGAACAATCTTATTTGAAGCCAAGTATCATATTGAACTTAATATGATTTCTGTCACTCAAACTACTTTAGAATCCTAATGGGAACAGAGATAAACAGTTTGGCAGGGTTTCTCCTTTTAATTCACCTCCATTTGCTTACCGTACCTCAAAGACAATATTAGAAGACATGTCACGTTTCCTTTATCACAGAGATAATATACAAGTAGGAAATGAAAGGTCAGAAAAAACAAATCTCTAATCCAAAAACAGAAAAAGAGTTTCACTGATTTAAGTTTAGAGGCTTTATTCATACAAAGGCTATTTTTTCTGTATCTTTATTCCTTTTCTGGTAGTCATCATAACTGCAGATCCCCACATTAATTAAGATACAGCTGTATACGTGTTTCCCTCTTATTTTAAAATTCTAAATCGATTTTTACACTTCCAAATATGTAGTCACTAACATACAGTTTATGGACCTCCATCACTGTAGCCCTTAAAAAGACATAGTAGAATGAAGTATAAAAGTAAAGAAATAGTTACACAGTGTCAGTGGTTTTGTGTCTTCATCATGGTGAGTTATTCACATTTTGATGTATGTAATTATTTCTTAATAGGCATTTGTCCTTCTCTATTTGACATGCTGGTTATAATAAAAATGGATGGTGTTGAATATAGGGCTTGGGCTTTTGCATACATGGGATTAAATTCTCACAGCTTTCTAGGTCGGGTATCATTTATCTGATTACACAGATGATGAAACTGAAATGGGCAATACCCAATCGGCTCCAAAACTGCACAGGCAGTGTGTAGCCTTAGGGTTTACTGTTCCGTGGACTCACAGTGACATGACATCCGTCTAAGTTGTTGTCCTGACCCAGTCCCTAACTGCATGTATTTGCTAAATTCTATCTTTCTATAGCCTTTGACTTGAGCCAGTATCCTGAACCTCTAAGGTAGAAAGAAGTTCTAATCAGAGATTTTTCACCATTTCCATAAATGTGTTTAAAACTTAAATATATAAAAGCATCCACCATTAGGATGACCCAGATGTAAGTGGAAAATGAAACAAGAGTAATTTGACAGAAATTAGTGTAAGTACCAACGGAGTGCTTCCAGAAATGGTAAGAGCAACATGTTTTACTTAGTACCATAACTTAAAAAAAACCTATAGTATTGATGATCTGATCATGATAAGGCTCTAGAGATCTCTGTTTCATCTGCCAGGCTTCTCTATCATTTCAAAACTGTATTTCTCTCCTGGCACACTGAACTACTGAAAATGACTCACCGCAGCTGGATTCATCTTCTTCAAAGTGACAATCAGGCACTCCGTCACACAGAAGGAGGGATGGGATACACCGGTCTGCAGAGCACTGGAAGTGCATGTCACCACAGGGCTGAGGAATGGGTCTGAGAGAACAGCCTAGCTCATCAGAGCCATCTGTGCAATCTTCACGCCCATCACATTTCCCCGACATGGGGACACACTGCAGCGTGTAAATACAAGCAAACTGATCAGCTCCACAGACTGAGGGCTGTATGGTGGCAAAATCTACAAAAAGAGAATAAGTGAAGTCATATTGGCATCAGGAGAGTCTTCTCTCTGCACAGTATTAAATATCCCAGGATACAGTTATTCTTATGTAAATACAAAGCGTTCCAGTTAGGAAATAGGAATTCTACAAAACATCCAAATACCATTAGAGGGTATCTCTTATTTTAATCACAGAAGCACCATTTTTAAAAAGGTGTCATTGACATGAAAACTGATATTTTCAAATTGAAGAAGAAATTTTTATTCTGGTGCCTTAAATTTCATTACTACACAGCAACTAGGTACTTGGGAAAGGTACACTGATAATTTTGGAATTAAAAGGAATTGTTACCGTATCGATATATGAATTTGTCACCATAACCATGGCTGAGTGGGTCCCACCTAGGGAATCCAGCTCCAGTCACAGAAATTGAGGGCTGTACACATTTTCCTCACTGTGCTTGACCCATACACCTCGATTCCTGCTCAAAGGCCAAGTGCTATCATACTTAATGTAGAGATAAATTGCATTCTAAGCAATGCTGAAGATAATGTGGTTCAAACACAACCAACTCATTTTACAAACGAGGTCTTTCAAGTCCACAAAGTTTAAGTGTCCAAAGAGTCAATGCTACATTAATACATTCTCATTACACAAACTCGTGTGTCTCCATTAAGTCGAATCTAGTAAAAAGCCACACATGGTGAGTGTTGACAAGCTGACATTTGTAGAGGGCAGGGAATGGATGAGTGTAGAAGACTGCACTAAATTTCCAGAACTTTATTAGTGAGGCTGTTTTTATACTCTACGGTCTCCGCAGTGGCTATTGATGGACATGTGAGTGCATTAAAACCTTGACTCTGACCTTATGATCAAAGCCATGGATGTAAGATATGGGGAAGAGGAAAACATTACTGTGAGAGGTCAGCACCGTGTTCTACTCTAATTGCTTGAGACCACAGTGCTATGTACAGTTACAGTGTACAAACGCTAAACTCAAACTTAGAAAGTAAAAGGGAATTAAAGTTGCATTACTTTAGTAAATCCTACATTTTTATAGTTTTTAAAATATATAACCATGGTCAAATAGTTTCTGTTCACTCTTTTCATTAAATCTATTTCACATTTAAGAAAGGGCAGGCATTCTGAATTTTCTTTTTTGAAAATACTATGTGCATTAAGATTTTACCTTCAGTAACTTGCCAAAAATGTAAACAACTTAATAAACTCTGAGCATGTAATGAAAATCTAGAAACAAGTTTTGTACTATAATTATTACTTATCTAAGGTGAGCATGCTGGTTGTCAACTTGATTGGCTTAGGAACTGCTGGGGTGGGAGTGGGTTAATAAAGCACACTTCTGGGTGGGTCTGGGTGTTTTAAAGAGGTCTGACTTTCAGGGCTACATCTTGTCTCTTGCACTTCCTTTCTGGGATGGTCCTCTGGGCTGCTTTGCAGCTCCTACAAACTAAGCAGCTTGGCCCTGCCACCACGGCTTTTCTGCTTTTGCGCCTTTTGACCATGGTCGGAACACTGAAATCATGATTCAAATTAAACCTCTCCTCTTTTTAGTTGTGGGTATTGGATATCGTGCTCCAGCAACAAAAAGTTAATGCAGTGAGATTCTAACATTCTTTGAAGGAAAAAAAAACTAGGAAAGTATTCTATGACAAATACAAGTTCTTTATGTTTCTCAGCCTCTATTCACAATGTTTTTGTGTGCACATTTATATTTCTCTTTGCAATACATAGGTAAAATAAAACTCTCTTTCACTTGAAGGTGGCAATTACATTAAATCTCAGAATCATTTTTATCTAAATGCACCTAGAACTATTTGTTTGAGGCCCTTCTTTTCAAGGAAGTCAGTGCTCTTGGACATCCTATGATGAACACTCTTGGGCTGTTACCCCTTCAGGATCAGGCTGTCCTGGTCCCACCTGCTGCCAGTCAGTGATGACAGCTCACAGTTAAATCCAGCTCCAACAATCGCCCTCCAAAGTTAAATATACTCCCAGGTACAGCTGCCTTCATATTTGGTGAATTGAGTCTAAGAAGACTTAAGTACTGCTCTTCAAAGCGCGATACCTACAGAGCCAGTGCAGCTTTAGAGTTCCCCATAGTATTCGCTGAAGACCTTGTTGCACCTGCATCACAGCTCACCAATACCAACTCTGATTTGGCTTCCTTCCTCACGTTGTAGGAGAAATTCCTAGGAGAGTTGCCAATAAAACTTCTACACAGGAATCTGCCTCACAGTCAGCTTCCCAGGCAACCTGATCTAAAGTACTATTCAACCATCAAAATGTATCTTGTTTTAAATTAAATCCCCTCTGAATTGTTTCTCAGTTTTTTCCTCTGAAATATTTCTGACATAGGAGGAACATGAATTTTTGTCCCCTGGAGGAGTCTAGGTAGGTTTCTAGCTCTAAGCAGTTAGCTCAATATTTCACTCTTGTTGTATCCTAATGAAAATTTAGTATTTTATGCACAGTCTATCCATGCCTTTTCAGTACAAATGGTTTCCTGCAATATTCATTCAAATGTGTGATGTTTAACTTTTGACTTGAATGCACTCTGTTGTGTGCATTTAAGAAGAACTGACATTTAAGAAAGGTTTCTGAAAATTGCAATTTTCATGGATATGTTTACTTAAGGGTCATTTTTGGAGTTAATTTTTACAGGTTAAAAAAATCTCTCATTTTGTAAAACAGGAAGAATATTAAATGTTCCTGGAATGGTGTGAAGAATCTCAACATTAACTTAAATTCATATCATTAAATGAAAGGAGACAATCTGACATGGCTATCTACTGCCTGATTTCAACTACATGATATTTTGGCAAAAACAAGCCTATGGAGACAGTGTAAAAGTCAGTGGCTGCCAGGAGATGGGTGGAGTAGGAGGTGGGTGAAGAGAAATGAAGAACTGAAGGACAGATTTGTATAATAGTGAAAATGTGCTGTGTGGTACTAAATTGGATACATGTTACCATACCTTTTTCAAAACTTAGACAAAATCTTAATTGAAACCATGCACATTGGGGGATAATAATGTATTACATCAGGGTATGCCATCATCTGTAATAAATATACTACTCTCGTTTGGATACTGACATTTGGTGGGGCTGTGTGTGTGTGTATGAGCAATATACAGAAATTTTTTATGCTTTCTGCATAATTTTATTTTGCTGTGAAAATAAAAATTACATAATATATAACACACACTTATGTCACACACATTGGTATACATAGGTACCAATATTGCTGTTGAACTCCATATACTCACCACACACACACACACACACACACACACACACACACACACCTTCCGGCTTAATAACCTAGCTGTTTAGTGACTAAGTGTCAATATTATGATCTGTCCTTTTTTATATATAGTTCTATATATCATGTTTTACAGCTTCATTGTCTTTTTGGACAGTGAGCCTGTTTATAGAGTAATTTTGGCTGATTGTACTGTATGGCATAGTACTATCATTTTATGTTCTGTTATACATTACAGTACTGCATCTAAGAGTTATGCAAAGAAAAGCAAAATCCTCAAGTGGGAGTATTCTTTGCACATTTCTTTGTTTGAAATATTTAGGGTACACACTATATACAATCCCTCATTTAGTGACCATCAGGACAGTGCTTGGTCATTAAATGAAGAACACATATGTACTTACTTATATATCTTAGAACCTATATTAAGGCTGTAACTCATTTGGTTCATTTCTCTTAGAATTTCTGTCTTTTTATTTCTTCAAATCCCTTTTAAAATGTAAAGTCCCAACATTTAGAATGCACAATATTTTGATAAATGCAACAAGCATTAGCCAAACACATTGGCCCAGTCATCCATGTCCAGTAAGCTGCTTAGTCAGGCTATTTAAAAACAATGACCTTGAGGTGCAAGACCAGTGATTACTGAAAGATATAATGTCTGGTCAGTCCCAACTGTGTTAGCATCTTTTATTGTTCATTACATGAGAAAGCTACTCTGTAGGAGACTAGAATATTCTTAGTGCAAAGCTGAAATTTACATCAGGGAAGCAACCTGACACAGAGGTCTGTGCTGATAGTGTCCTTTTCTGCCCAAAGGAGTGCAGTTAAAATAGGATGAAGGGACACAATAAAGAAAGATAAAGGAGACAGAAATATTAATGGGACTGAAAGAAGAAAAGAAAAAAATACTCAAAAGATATCAATTCATTTTGCCATGATTTGTTAGGTATCTTAAATGTGTATGCAAATATGTAGTTTTTATTTTATTTAGAAAAGTAAATAATTTACTTTTTGTATATGTAGCTGAGATTTAAAGCTGTCTCAATAATAAAGTTAATCTCACTCACTTATAATCTCCCAAATTTGCTTCTGTCAGTGAAGATTATGGTTGTAGATTTATAACTATTATCTGGAAACTGTGTGTAAGGCTTTGCTCTCTTGTCTAAAAATCTTGTAACCAAATCTGTATCATGTCATCAAGTAATTGCAGTTATGTCGGTAAAACACCATCTTTAGCAAGTCTTTTCCCAATTAGAAGTCTTATTTCATACAGAATATGGACACTTCAAGCTACAGTTGAGAAACTCACACCTCACTTTTAGAATACAGTACAATAGAATCTCATGGCTTACCTAAATTAATACCATTAGGTCTCCGTTCAATTTCTTATGCTGATAAAAATAAATCAATGGTTTAAGTACTCATTATGCTTTTGTTGATAACTAATGGGAGTTACATAAACAAAACGGACAAGTTACAGAATGCACTGATTGCTTCAACTGATTTAATAAGCCAAAATACGAAAAAAGGCAGTTCAATAAAATAGAAACCAGAAAACTTTTTAAGTAAAAGATGATTATAAATCTATAACTTTATAAATTGAGTGATCATTTATTTCATATGAATGCTATGGGCTTTATCAATTGTTTGAGAACTTTTTTTGTTTTGTTTTGTTTTGTTGGGAGGTACCGGAAATCGAACTCAGCACCTTGCGCTTGCTAGGCAAATGCTGTGCCATTGAGCTATATCACCAGTCTTTTGTTTCAGAAGTTTTAAGGGATTTCATATAAAGAATTTTTGTCAAAAACGTTGTATAGAAATGTTTGAAAATAAAGTTATTTTTGTTATGTGATAGATTTGGAAGGCAGGAAAAAGAAAACTTCAAGAGATTTTTAAAACCTACCTGGGATAAGGGATTTTGGAATTGATGCTGTAAACTAACTTACATTCTCAGTAACCAAGAAACACTCTACTGACTGCATCGCACTTTTTCCTGTCCTATGCACACAGGTTCAATCCAAGACATGGTGAATATTCTTTTGTTAAAGCTTCACTGTTCAGTTACATTTAGACAGCAGTAAAATATATTTCTTATAGCAAGAAAAGTTACTTTATAATGATAATTTACAGTGAAATTTATTGAAATATTCTCATGAATTTCATATAAGTTCAGTGAGTGCCTATGATGCCCAAGGACAATCTGATAGATTTTTATCTTTATGGTTAATGTTTAGTGAAAGCAAAATTGATTGTTTTGAAAGGAAAATAATATGCACATGAAACTTTAGTTTCAAAGGGAAAAAATTAAGCTGCATCAAATACAGCCGCAGTTGGTGGCACCAACGGCAAAAAAGTTCATTATAAGAAAAAATACATTAGTAAGAATGGTAATCATATCTGGCAGATATTTCATTAACAGCATTCAAAAATATCACAAATAACTGAAGGAAAAGACTGCTTTATTGTAACTCATAAGAACTCTTTCTTTGAGTTTATTTTGAATTGAGGTTTCCACAAGAGCCTTGCATGAAGTATACCAATATTAATTTCTTTTTTAATTTAAAAATCATGTCTTATAAGGGGCCAAAGCAGAACCATTTTGATGTTCTTATTTCATTTCTGTTACACCTAGCTGTGTTCCTATTCCTGGAAAATTGTTATGTGACCTCAGTTTTGACTATAAGTAACAAGATTCCCGGCATAGGTAGAGACAACGCATGAATTATATGAGCCAGGAGGAATTGTTTAGCTTGTCAGATGACCATGCCTAAGTGAGGCATCAAAAGTCAAACAAAAGATGCAAAAGCAAGGAAAATGGAAAAGTTTCCAGAAGTTAGATACAATGTGTCACCTGATAAGTACCTGAGCACACATGCCAAATAGAAAGGAATTATTTTCAAAACTATAGCTAGTCAAGCAGAGCACTAAAATAAATGTAGAGAACAGAAATACTAAAGCATATTAGAATTTACGTGTACATTTATATGTACACATGTATATGTATATTTGTACACATATGTGTGCATGTGGGTGTACATATATAAGGTTACTTGAAACTATGACACCATTCACTAGGCACAGAGAAGTTCGAGAAACTTGGTGGTTGGCAATGAATCATATAAGCAAGAATAAGTATCAGATTGTGGGAGAAGAAGGAAATCCTATTCTCAGGGTCTTCTTTCTCTTTCAGTACACGTACAAATTTAAGACTTGAAAAAAGCTGAAGAAACATATGTAAGAGGTTCCCCAAAATTAATGATTTTATTCAACATCCATATTTGCCAAATTTATAAAGGATTCTATCCTGAACCAAAAAGAGTGATACTGATACAAATCACTGAAATTTCATACGGGATGATTTTCTTTTTGCCTTCATAAATCCTAAATAATCTAAAGATTATGTGAAGGTAGCAACATACATAAAATCTGCAAGGTTTGAGTGTTTTCTGGTCATGTCTTTCTTGTCATGAGGCCTGAAACCCAGAGAGACTCTAGTGGATTACAGATTTATCTCTGCCTTGTCATTTCCAGATGGTGCTACAGTTCTTTGACTGACATGCCAGTGATACCATGGACCCAATTATATGCAGATTGGACCAGGTCATATACTTGGCCTAATTTAATGCTGCTGTGCACAGTAATATAGCCCATATTTACTGGAAATTTAATAGCTAAAGAACTCTCTACATCTTGAAACTTTGACTTTTACGGTTCAAGATTGACTTCTAACTTCAAGACCATTACTATTAAATACACTGTTTTCTTACATTTTGCAAAGAAAAATGGTTCTCCAAGGGTTAAATTCATTGTCATCGGTTGGTATTCAATGAACTGACATCTGATTTGGTAACATCTGTGCCCAGGTTCCCTCCCCCAAAACCCATAAAGTTCAGAAGACATAAGTTCAAATGGTATGACCACCCTAGCTTGGAGACATAATGTCATTAGTTCTATGGCTGGGAAGCGTTTTACTAATAGAAATTATGAGTTGGTGCTTTAGTCCCAACCTATCATTAGCCAGATTTTTCTGTAAGTAGAGAAGGTATGAGAATGGAGAGCAAAACAGTAATGTCTCCATCATATAACAGAAGTATATGTAATTAAAAGAAATATAGTAATTTCAAGGAGGAAATAGTGTCCAGTTTTATAAGTACTTTGGGAACACCCGCTCCCTCTGTCTTGGGAAGGGAAACTGACTCAAGTGGACTGCAAGGTGGTCATCAGAGACCTTCCATGTGCAAGGTCTGGACTACCTCTATGACCTAATCAAACAGAACCAATGAACAGCATAGCAAAACCAGATGACAAAGACAAATATATTTATGTTAAATTTGATCATAACTTTTGAGAAATATGAATAAGTGTATTAACCTAAAGTTTAGAGGGCTGCATATGATTGCATCATTATTTGAAGACACACACCTAGAGTCTGTAGTCTGATTTCTGCCCTCCTAATAGAAACAATTAAAAGTGATTAATGCTGAGTTGTGTTACCTTGTTCTATTAAATAACATCTGCTCTTGGAGATTTTTGGATAGACCCAATAGATAAAACATGAAGATGTATGCTAACATATGTACATGTGGAAGGCGACAGCAGTCATATCTAGTCAGCATTGCTCTGCTCACAATCAGAGACAGAAGTTGGATCTACATAGTGTGAATCTTGCAATGCCTGCCATATTTGTCAAGCATGTTTTACCTAGCAGAAAAGACTCAGTCATGGACTTTTTACTTCTTTCAACACCTTTAAACAAAACTAGGTCATTTTTTAAACTTCGTTCTTCGTATTTTGATCAAGTTTTTAAGTGAGAAATGAAGACTCATATAGATATACACAGTTTCTTGTTGAGTGAAGGAAGATTTTCTTTACTCATTTCTACCGGGTTTTCTCGAAGAATCTTTTCCAGGTAAAATGGTTCTACATGCTACTATGATGCTTTTTAAAAGTTGATTGTTCTGTTGAAATGATCACTTTATTTACTAAATTTTAGATTGTCAAGTATATTAGAAAAGTTAACTTTTAAAAAAAAGTTTCCTGGTTTCTATTTTATTGATCTATCCTTTTACTATGGTGGCTTATTATTAAAAAAAAAAAAAAACCCTGTCAGTTAGCTAACACATTCTGCAGTTTATCTATTTTGCTTACCTAATTCAACATTAGTTATCAAGGAAAGTATAATTAATATTCAAACATTTCATTTATTATTCATAAATGTAGGAAATATTTGAACACATGCTTAATGCCATGAATGATGCTGGATTCATTTGTTTCTCTATTTGTAAAACTGACTTGCTGTAGGTTATTTAGTGAAGCTAGGTCATGTTGTGGTGCTATTTTTCAGGGAACAAAGGTCTGGATGCTTTCTAGATGACAAAAAATGTATTTTAGGGAAGGGAGAAAATCATGAGTGGATTCAACTATTAAACTTGGGAACAAAACAGGGTCAGATTCACCCAGGCTGTGCGAAGTTGCATCAATCTCATTGAAATATCTGATCTGGTAAAATACTTGGATGCTGAGCATTTCTGAGTGATATGAAGATAACTTAAAGGTAATTTAAAATTATGCTATATTCTTGGTATTTGGTCATTGGACTCAGGGCCTTTGAACTGAGCTATATGTCTAGCCATTTAATTTTTTTTAATTTTTAGACAGTTTCACCGAGATGACCAAACTTATAAGTCTGATGCCTCAGTCTCCTAGAGTTCTAGATTAAAGGTATGCAGTACTATACTCAGTTTTTAAAAGAGAGTGATTTTTTTAAAAAAGACTAAGAATTTAAAAATGCAATATTGTCTTTAAGTAGTCTAGAAATTGCTATTACCATTGTATGTCTTATTTTAAATGTGCATTACATTATCTGCATAAGTATACAATACATATATTTATAGACTGCATATGTATACATATTATACAGTAAATATATAGTCAATAAATATATATATGGACATATATACACATAGATATGTTCATGTGGTTAATATCATTGTTCATATTAAAACAACTGCTTTTTAGTCAAAGCAAGGGCAGTGGTATGTGTTTTATCTTGAGTTTCATCTTCAGTATGAGGTATTTGTCAAGTCTAGGTTAAGAGGGTACAGTTCACACAGAGTGATTTTTCCATGATTGTCATCTTGATTTCTTCCCTCTAATTCAACCAAATTTTCTCCAACCTATTGATCAGTAAGAAACCAAGAAAGAATCATTTTACAGTCCAACAGGCAATTCCTCAAAGGCTGTCTTACAGGTAACCAAGGATATACTTCTTGAACCTCATGGTATTAACTTTTAATGCCATTTTCTGGTTCGTATGTATGTTTTTGCCTTCAAATCTAACATCCCCTCCAAAAGTAAAGTGGAATCACTTTCCAACAATAACTGATTTAAAATATAAAAATGTTATGCAATCCCATACATGAATCAGGATTGAGTGACAATTATTAGGTTTTAGCATTTTATACATTCATGATTATCTTGAAATGAAACTTTATGAATGACAGTTAGACCAGAAAAACAAAAATAAAATGAACCATGACTTTAAATCATGTTTTAAACAATGTGTCTGCAATTGCTGTCATGTACAACCGTATACAATGAAAATCCATTCAATACTGATTTGAAAGTTACTTTGCATTTTTTCAATTAACCTTATAGTCTCAGATCAGTCATCCTTGTTGAAGTCTAAAACAAAACAAATAACAATAAAAGATGTCTAACACAACAGGAGTATTTCAATGTAACAAGAGAAAATAGACACAAGACAAACTACAAACTATTGCAACACCATATACTGTAGGGGAACTGCAAATGTAAGGCTAAAAGAATCAGAATCAGAGTGCAGCTTCCTGTGGGGAAGATTAAGGATAAATTCTTGGAGGAGTCAGCTTTTGATCTGCCCTTGAAACTAGAGAAGGATTTACACAAGAGCAGACAAAGGGCATGGTATTCTCAGCCAGAAAAGCAATAGAACTGAAATTGGGGAGATGAGAGACTATGGGGGAAAACTACAGGAAGATAAGAAGTTCTCTTGAACAAATCAAGTTAATAAAAATAAAATAGACAAGATAGGAGTTTACTAAAGGATAAGAAATCTTAGCCGGCAACTGAGAACCTTTTAGCACCTTTCTCTGTCATTATAACCCATATGAATTCATGTATTTTGATTAATTCCCCTTACTCAGTTTCTGCTGATTGTTTTTAACTTGCATTTTCAGACTTTGAATTTTGGAGCTATTAAATATATTCAGTTAAGTAGTTATCAAAAGATTCTCATGAATAATAAAGGCTTGAAATAGAATTTTATCAGTAAAATGGAATCAAGGGAGAAAAAATAGGGAAAATCTATAGTTTCCTCAGTGGTATATTGTGAGTAGGGAAATATAGGAGTATAAAAAATAAATAAGCTTCAAAATGAGTGTTTAGAAAAAGTCAAGAGGCATTGACAAACTGGAGGCATTTCTTTATGATTATTCATAACCAACAGACTCAGGTTTTCTTTCTTAATTGGAAAAAAGGTACAAATGCCCCTACGTTCAACAAGGTTTTGAAGCAGTGGCCTCTATTCAATAATGACAGGGAAACGCGCTCATTCTTTGCCTTGAATCACAGTCTTAGTTTTGTTCCACGGTCCAGATGAAAGGGAGGTAGCAGCATACAACCTAACCTCACGGCTCTGATGGTGCATTTTGTAGCCTCTTGTACTGTTCCACTCCCTGACTGGCCTTTCTTCTCACTACACCATCAGCGATACCATAAAAGCCCTGGAATCTATCATGCTAATCATGTTTCCACCAAGCAAATAGGCAACTGGATCAAATCGGGGCTTTTAAGAGCCAGTTTACCAGCTGTACGCCATTGAACATTTCTCAGCAATAGTTTACTCATAGCTCAAAAAT
Organism: Dolichotis patagonum; assembly: GCA_004027295.1. Lineage (NCBI taxonomy): Eukaryota > Metazoa > Chordata > Mammalia > Rodentia > Caviidae > Dolichotis > Dolichotis patagonum. The sequence continues at coordinate 48 of PVJX010011369.1, read as the reverse complement.
TATTTTATGTTTGGTGCTGCTTCAATGTCAAATGAAACCATCCTAGAA
>PVJX010011368.1:0-53777 GCA_004027295.1 Dolichotis patagonum | reverse complement strand
CACTGCACAGGAGAGTTTCAGAATCTCTTCCATTCCCTCTTAGCTGTCTCCAGGAAACCAGGGGAGAGGGAGGGTGAGTAGGGGTATAGAAAGAGTTTGACCTAAGGCTGCAGTGGAAGTGAACTGAATCTAGGGAGCTAGAGCAGGATTAGCAATATTTGCTAAATTTTGAAACTAGTTGGTATACAAAAAAAAAAAAAAGAATCCTCAAGCTCATCAATTTATGCAAAAGTTTATTTCAGTTCATATTTTTGAGATCTCACTCTACAGTCGACTGGCCCCATCACTTTGGGCCTGTGGTGCGACAGACCACCGAGCTGGCCGCACATGGCAAGACTCATCCACTCAACCCCTGGCCAGGGAGCAAAGAGAGAAGGAAGGAAGATCTAGGATTCCACAACAGCACACCTCCAGTGACCTGTCTCCCTACTAGGCCCCACCTTCTGAAGTGCCTTTCACCTCCAGCAGGGAGGAAGCCTTCCCTGCATGGGCCTCAGGCAGTTCTACAATTCAAATGACATCAACACCCCAAACCCTAGTGCTACCGCATTTGGAGATAGCGCTTCTAAGGAAACATTAAGGTTAAATGAGGTCATGAGAGTGGGCCCTATTTGGATAGGATCATGTCCTTATAGGAAGAAGTTTACTGTCTCATTTCCTGCATGCACATCCACGGACAGCTTTGTGGGAATAGAGCAAGGCAGACATTGACAAGCCAGCAGGAGAGTCTTAACTAGAAATTGAATTGGGCAGCACTTTGATTTGGGTTCTAGAATTGTGAGGAAATAAATTTCTGTTGTTTAATCCACTCAGTTTGTGATATCTTGTTATGGCAGCCAAGACAGACAAAGGCAGGAAATCTTCCCTATCCCTGTGTATGGCTCCAGGTTATACCAGGCCTAAGCTGGAAGAGTGCCAAGTGTTGGAAGCTGGTTCCTGGCCCCACCTTCTCCAAGTTCTGTGGTTTTAGGTCTTTACTTTATCTCTGGAGCCCGGAGATTCCTCAGCTCTTAAATTGAGAGGAAAGAACAGGGCTAACCGCCTCACAGGACAAATGGAGAGCCAAGTACACACAACAGCACAGGTGATCCCTGTGTCGCATGGTCTTTGTCAGGAGTTGTTCTAAAAGCTTTAAGTCACGTCCACTGAGGTATAATAAACATGCAGTCAAATCCACCCTTTTTATTAGTGTGCTTCTAATGTATTTTGGAAAAATCATTTAACTGCTACCTCAAACAAGATACAGAACATTTTCATCATCCTAAGCCCTCTCTCCTCCTGCCCTTTTAAAGAAAACTTTTCTTCTACTCAGTCCCAGGCAACCATAGGGTTTTTAGACCTCCAGGCTTGACATTTTAAAAATATGTAAATAATATCACATAAGACTTTTTTGAGTCTGATATGTAACAACTTTTCTAATATCAACTCATTTAATCTTTATTTTAGGATAAGTACAATTATAATAGAGTGAACAGATGTAGGCATCCTGTGAAAATGCCAAAAGTATAATAAAATAAGTGAAATGAGGTATTATAATCATAAAGTTTACTTGTATCACTATGATTTTGTGGTAAAATGTAGGTAAACTGAATTCTCAGTGGAAATTGTGCATTGAAATTGTGTATCTGCTTGCCAGGTCCTTGGAAAATTAAAGTCAGTTCCACAACCTTTTCTTTCAAAGCAGATGATAATTTACCTTGTTCTGGTAGGGTAGTTATTGATTGAAAAAAACCAATTAATCCAAAAATATTTGGCCTTAAATTTATGGAGGCCATGGCTTTTCCCAGATTATTGTCTTTGTTACTGTAAATGGCAAAAGATAAAGAAATGGCCTAGGCTACAAAAACCAGCAATTCTAGGAGGAGCAATAAGCACTTTCTAGGGTGCAACAGAGCACTCAGGCTGGCCCCGGGGTTCCTGCTGGCCCAGCCCATGCTGGATCCATTCAGGAGTGGCAGGCAAGTCAGATAGTCGTGGATTCCTTGCCCAGAAGCACCCCCTCCTTCAAAGGCTGGTCACCATGGAAGCCCCGTGGCTCTTCATCACAGGGTCTTCGTCCTCCCAGATGAAGTGCCCACAGTCTGACTGCAGTGGTTCCCTCCAGGTTCTTCTCCAAGGGGATGACTTTATGAGCATTGTTTCTCCCTCAAGTGCAACCTTCGATTACAGATGTAACATATGATTAATAAATAAGGGCCCGTTATTCCTTAAAGTTTACAGCTTTCATGAATTTTTTAGGACCAGATCAGGAGAAACTGCTGAAGCAAAGCAATTGGGCTTGGATTGTGATGAAGAAATCTAGGCGCCCTTTCAATATTTAATGTGACCAAAAGCCTCTGACAACTAATCTTATCTTAATGGGGCTTGCCCTTTGGCCTGGATGCTGCTAAGGGAGTAAAGTGTTTGGCTTCCAAACAGGTTATCACTCACTCCCTGAGTAAATAGCGCAAGCTGAAAGTGGCCTCCTAGGCATTGTTGGTCTTTGCTACTGAGTTTAGAAGGTCCCAGGTTAGCATTCCTTGTCTTTAAATCACTGGTGGCTTCAGAGCCCGCCAAGCACTTGTCTGGGATCTGTAGGAAGGCACCTGCCTACCAGCGTTCCTCTCACAAACACAGAAGGGAGATAACGGGAGGCAGTGGAGTGTGGGCATAAGTGTGATCATGAAGAAAAATAAGAGAAGGATGCAGCAGGACAGAAGAGACCGTGAGGAGGGAACATGGAGAATGATAAATGGATTTTATGAGTCCAGCAGAACCAGGGGGACTAAAATGGTCAGTGCCTCTTTCATCTCCCAGTTCCCCCAGCAAAGGCACTGTGAGCTCCTCCTTAGCTTGTACAAGAGATAAGGATAGTTTGTAAGTTTGAAACAAACAAACGTGAGAAGAAATCCGTGAGAAGAAATCCCATGCTGCTAAAAGGAGCAGCGGTAAGCTAGAGTGCAGTCCTCTACCCTGTCAGTCATCAGTTCACGTTCACCCTTGCTCAGCAAGTCTCTTGCTTTCTTATATCCTAGCTTTCCAATGAAGAAAAAGAAATTGTGTGCTTTAAGCCATAGGGGAAGTTTCACAATTTATAACTTGTGACCAAAGATTGTGTGGTTTGAATTACTTGACTACCAAATAAATTTTGCAATCCCACTGATTAGATGTGAACCTTTTGATCTAAAAATAATGTAATTATGGATTTATAATTGCAAGCAGTTTCACCAGTGGCCATTTGGTATTTTTGTCAGGATTTATTTCCTTGAATTCTCAAACCTGAGTATGTTAGCTAGAACACAGTTGTCATTTATCTTAACCAGGCCATCCTATACTATCCTATATCCTATACATATCACTATTGAAATTATGAGGTGTCATGAAAATAATCGTTAGGAGTTAAAGGAACAGCTCTTTTTAAATATGTTTTAGAAACAGATTCTATTATTTTTCTCAATTTTATTTTAGGCACTACAGAATTTCATTTGACCTTGAGCCTCAGACGTTGTTCTGATTAGCTTTGCTGGTTTAACCAACTTGCAATGATTAACAACCTCCCTCATCCCCCCACCCCGTTTTTTTTTTTTTTTTCTTTTTCATGCTTTTGAGAACTCCCAGCCTACTAGATGTCCAGGCGAGTTAGCATTCTCTAAAATAGAAGAATGAATTTTTAGGAACAATGGAGGTTAAGAACAGAATATATTTATTGTGAGAAAGAAAGCTTCTGTCAGAGAGATGGAAGAGGTTCCAAGTGGGTAGCTGAGGACCCTGCCTTTTTTAGGGATTTTTATAGAGCAAAACCCCAAGGTGAGGCAAGTACGAGGTGGGGAAAACATGCAAGGTGGGCAGGAAGTGGGACAGAACTAGAGTCACTCAGTAAGATTACGAGTATAATTGCTCAGGTAAAATTGATTAAATTGGAGACAGATGGGGAAGTGAGTCATACAGCAAGCCGATATGCACATAGAGCAGGGGCTCTTCCATAGGAGGCTGGGTTAGTGACTCCTGGCTTCCTCAGAGTGATAGAGACCTATTTAGAATATCAGTCCCTGATGTTTATCCTTAGGATGTGGGTGCATTTCTTTGATCTTTGGTCTAGAGATCTGGCCGGCAGTGGGAGGTATCTGTCTCCTCCACAGCTACAAAGTATCTCGTCTTCTGCACTGGGTTCTTTCTGCCCAGCCCTATCTGAGTGCTGGTAATATTTCTGTCTAACTCAGTTGCCTGTAACACTTTGACTTCCTTCTTTAAATTTTCTCCATTTTCGTCTAGCATAAGAAGTAGTTAGATTCTAGAAGTCTGCCTAAATTTCATTCCCAGACATCTCTGTCTACTGCAGGGATGAAAAAGGACTTTTTATGCATCTTAGAGAGACTTTACATGCTTTAGAGCTTGGGTTCAGTTTTAAGGGGTTATGAATTTCATTAAACAGTTCTTATTTGTATCATCAAACAGGTGAAACTGCTTTTGTTCTTCTAATGTAAGGCTTAGTTCTATAAGGAGTTTAGAGGAGTGATGCAAGAATAGACGGGGGGGGTCTAATCTCCTTGAAAGAAAACGTTCAGCATTCCTCCCTGCATAGCAGGCCTTTCAAGGAATCCATCTGAAACTGCTCACCAGTCAGCCCTCTCAGTGTCTACTGGAAGGGCTACTGCCCTGCTTGAGACATGTGATGCATGTCAGAAGGGAATGGTCTTCCCAAGGCTATATTAGAACACTTCCTGAGCTGAACCAGAGAAGGATCCTTGAAATGGTAGAACTTGAGCCTCCATTTAGGTGATTTTTGGGTTGCAAGGAGAGAGAAGAGACTAAACCTCCAACAGGCAGGACAAAATGCTCTCTAGGTGAAGAGCCATGACTGGGATTGCCAGTTGGATGTAGTGTATGTGTTAATGACTAGAAAAACCAGAAACACAGAGTGACCCTGTGGATGTCCAGTGGGCCAGGACTTTATGTGTGGCTTTAGGCTAACTACTTAAACCCTCTTTAGAGACAGTATTTACAACATCTAGGCAAGCCAAGGTCTATTCTGGAGGGCAGACCTTGGATGCAAGGGTGATAACTCAGAGGAACTCTTCGTAGAATGTGAGGTACTGCATAATAGTGGATGATTATGATGGCAGAGTGGTAGTGGATTATCACAGAACCAGTGTTTTGTGCTAGAAATCACCAAGAGCTGCCCTAACCCTTCATATTTGACCAGCAAGCCAGATCTATTGGGACTGGATCAAGCTGATTAGCAGCACAGCAGGAACTAGAAATCTCTTCTCTTAGGTGAAAGAAAAATTTTAAAACCTCAAGCCCACATGGGCTCCCATCTTGCTTCATCTCAATCTGGCTCATTTAGTGAAGAGCAGGCACCTGCCCCAACTTGACCCCTAGAAAACCCTTGAGGTACCATGGCAAGTTGGGTAGTGAAGGGCAGAAATTCCAACTTTCAGTGTCATGCTTGGGATCCCATTCCATCTCACAAATATTTAAGCAAGGGTGTGAAGGCAGGTTGCCAAGTAGCACAATGCAAAACAAATGTCTCATTGTGTTTGTTGTCAAACAATGTATGTTTTGTGTGGCCCAAAAGCCATCAAGAGTCTGTGACAAAAGTATGACAGTAATTTGTAACAACAGTGACTCATTTTGGGGGCGTATACTCTTGTGACATACTCTAAAATTCCCTGGAAAGAGTTGCAAAAGAAATGTTCAGAAATGTTGTAAATGAGTTTAGAAAACTAGTGAACCCTGCTTGAACTTTTATTAGATCGTCCCACCATTCACCCATTTGACTCCTGAACAAGGAGAGCATTCTTTTAACAGCATGTGTGAAATCCCCATAGAAATTCTTGAAAGAATTAAAGTAAAAAATCTGTCCCAAAGCAACTGCAACAGAAAAAAAATGGCCAGATGGGAAAGCATGTGAGTTAAAATGTAAATATCTTTTTTTTCTCTCTTCTCTAGAAGAAACAGGAGCTTTTTCACCTGTGGCCATGAGCAACACATGCAGATCACCTGATAGATAAGCTGCCGTCAAAGCGCCATTTAGTCACTGCCAAGTGAAGACTAGGGACGGTCACACTGTCAGTTCTTCTCCTTAGCGATCACAGAATGACTGCTGCCTGCTGAGGAAATAGAGTCAAGGGTCCAGAGAGGGAGCACACACCATGAAAGCATAAATCTTAGTGCACTAAGATTTATGAAGCATTTCCAAATAGCTGCTTGAATATTTACCTTGTGACAATCTGGGGAGGTAAACACTGTCACTCACAGCTTAGAGTTGCAGAAACTAGGACACAGAGGTTGGCAGTTAGCCAAGTTTACTAAACTAGGAGGTCACAACCTGAGTTTTCAATACCTTGAATTAGTTTCAGATTGTACTGTCATGTGTGGCAGGCCCAAAGAGCCAGAGCCGCTGCCACCAAATCGGCACCCCAGAACCACACACCCTGACACCTTCCCCATGTGCACTCCTGGTCCCTTTTTGTTCTCAGTCCAAGATGGCCAGTGTCAAGGGCCAGCTGACTGTGAATCTCCTTAAGGAAGAACAGGTCCCCCAAAATGGGGTCACAATTGTTGGGGTTGGTGCTGTTGGCATGTCCTGTGCCATCAGTATCTTAATGAAGGACTTGGCAGATAAATTTGTTCTTGTTGACATCATGGGAGACAAATTGGTGAGAGATATGAGGGATCACCAGCATAGCAGCCATTTCCTCAAAAATTGTCTGGCAAAGACTGTGATGCAGCCACAAACTCCAAATTGGTTATTAGAACAGCTGGGGCACATCAGCAAGAGAGAGCAAACTGTCTTAAACTGGTCCACATAATGTGAACATCTTTAAATTCATCATTCCTAACGTAAAAGCGCAGCCCAAACTGTGAGTTGCTTGTTGTTTCCAACCTAGTGAATCTCTTGACATATGTGGCTTGGAAGATTCCTCAAAAGCCATGTTATTAGCAGTCACTGCAACCTGGATCCAGCCTGGTTCCACTAGCTGAGACAGGAAGCCTGGGAGTTCACCCATTAAGCTGCCATGGATGGATCCTCCAGGACTGTGGAGAGTCCAGTGCTCCTGTGTGGAGAGGAGTGAACACCACTGGTGTCTCCCTGAAGAATCTGCCTTTTGTTAGGCACTGATGGGCATAAAAAGCATTGGAAAGAGCTTCACAAACAGGTGGTTGGCAGTGATTACAGAGTGATAAAACTAAAAGGTTACATATCCTGGGCCATTGGACTGTCTGTGGTGGATTTGGTAGCAAGTGTAATGAATAACCTTTTTGGGGAGGTACCGGAAATCAAACTCAGGATCTTGCACTTCCCAGGCAGGTGCTGTGCTGCTGAACTAAATCCCCAACCATTATAATGAATAATCTTAGGAGGGTCATCCAATCTTTACCATGACTAAGGAACTCTACAAACTAAAGGATTATATCTTTCTTAGTGTTCCTTGTGTCTTGGGACAAAGTGGGATCTCTGATGCTGCAAAGGTGACTCTGACTCCTGAGGAAGAGGCCTGTAGTGAAGAAGAGCACAGATCCCCTGTGGGAGCTGCATGTTTAACATCTTCTAGCATCACCTTGTTACTGTCCTGGCTACAGCAGGATTTAGTAGGAGGTTGTGCATATTGTCATTTATTCTGATGCATGGTTGAAGCAGTAGTATTAAGATGACCTCAAAGTTAGAAGTAGAAATGATTCACAAAACCCCACAGTTCTTTCCTAATGCAGAATGGTGCTTCACTGGTTGGTATAAAGAAGCCCACCATCTCTGAGACACCACAGCCAATGCTTCATAGGCTCCAAGTGCCCTTCAAACCAGACGCATGTTTCTCTGCTATACAACTTCACCAAACAAGTCTCATCGGACTTTTTTCTCAGTTGGTCACAGCCTGGGATCCACTGTACAAATCTAATTTTGCATGTCTTGTGCATAACTGGTTTAAAGGATTTTACTTTGTGTATTATATGTCAGCAGTGTACATTGCCATATAATGTAAAAAGGAAGGATCTACTCATAAACAATGCAACCAAGTGTTGTAACAACTACAACACCAAATAAACCTTGAACGGGTGACTACTCTGTTAAAAAATAAGTATGGAAGACCCAAGTAGCTACGGAAAGCCTGTTATCTCTCTAACTTAGCATGTCTCAAATCCCATTGTTTGCTGTCTGACCCTAGGAGACCAATATGAGTAGTTACCTCTTTTGCACAAACATATTCTTATTGGTTCAATTCACTATGTTAAAGTTAAATCCCTTCCTTCCTGTTGAACTCCTCACACGCTTTAATGCATCTCTGTGCATTGTAAATCTCCATGAAGTGGAGGGGGGAGGGTTACAGTATATTTGACGCACCTGGCCCAGGACCTTTTGGGGAGAGCCAGCTCTTAACACTCCTAAGAGTCTGGGATTTGCCTTGGGTCACAGTGTCCTAGCCATCCTCTTGCCACCCTCCCACATCAACTCTATATCAGTCAAACATCTGGAATCAAATATCCATATTGCATAAAAAAGTAGTTGTATCTTCTTCACTATAAACCTAGTTTCATATTAACTTTGCCCTGAAACTCCCTCTACCGCATAGCGAAGCATGTCCTTTTTAAAGCCTTTTATCTTTTAGAATTTCTGAAAAATTTGAGTTGTCACTTTTGTAAATAGCTCTTCTTGAAAGGATCTGTACAAGATGCAATTCATTCCTTCCAAAAGAACAATGCCTCCCTTAAGTGCTAAAGCTTTGTTCAGAAAGATTAGCAGACACTTCCACTTGTTGTCCAAGAAACTCTCCTTTCACAGATGCTTAAATAACACAACTGAGCACCAGAAGATGAAGCCAGAGTCTTCACTTCACCCCCACTTCTCTAGGTCATATCGACCCCTTGGGTCTATTTCCTCTGATGAGACCAAACGTAGGTGAAGAAAGGCACACCTGTGCTAGCTGCTCAGGTGCAGCCTGCAGGGATGGGTGATAAGAGCTCTTCACTGGAAGGAAAAAAAAGGGTTAAGACAGGCAAGATAAGAATAAAGTCTACAGGGGAAGGGAACATTGTTTTCTTCTGATTTTGTCCCATCCTTGTGTGTGCATAACAATCAAACAGAGCAGTCCCATGTTTGTGGCCTACATAAGGGATGAAAAGGATCTGTAGGAATATCTAGACCTTAGTCTTAGCTATACCATGTGTCAGATGTGTGACCTTAAGCAAAGTCTCATAACACCTGGGAGAAATTTCATCATCTGTGAACTAGAGATGCCACCATGAAGCTCAAGTATACTTGTGAAACTAGATGGATCCATGAAGAGAGGTCTTGTAAAAGTACGGTGCTTTCCAGGTGCGGTTTTAGAGAATGGCGAGGAGTCCAGGGGTTTGTGAAGGTGAATGTGCCAAACTGCCCAGACTTTTCTGGCAGGGGGAGGGTGTCCATGGCTCTGTGGGAGGCAGAGTCAGGCCCTGCCTGGCCATGGAGCAGTCCTTCCCTTAGCAAGGACTGGGTGGGATCATCCTACCCTTGTACCCTGAGTCCTTCTGAGAATCTGGAAGTGCTAGGTCCTCTGCTTGTGTCTGCACTTTCCATGGCCAAAGTCCCAGGCACTTAGGGGTCTCAGGGCTGTGAACAGGACCAGTGTGCATGTATGATAGACACTGTATACACTGCCTGTGCCATACTGGGCATGATTCAAATGTGGAGCCCAAGTGGGAGTATTGCCGCCACCTTCAGACAGGTCCGTGAGAAAAGTGTGTTCTCCTTGAACACTGAATCCCTGTTACTGCCAAGGAATCTAATGCTGAAGCCACCTTGGCCTTTATGAGACTTGGGCTCACTGAAAGTTGATTAGCCATGTTTTTTTATCTATTCATTGATTGATGAATATAAAGATGTATTTTTATACAATGGAGTGCTACTCAGCTATAAAGAAAGATTGCATCAAGGATTTTATAAGTCAATGGACACAACTTGAGACCACACTCATAAGACAAATAAATCAAACTCGTGTGTAAATACCATATTGTCTCCCTAGTGCAAGAAACTGGAAGAACAAATACAATCCAAAATCTACAATAAATATTGTGTAAGGATAAGAAATTGCTTAAATAGGAAAAGTAACTGGGGTAGGAGAGAGAAGAAAAGAAGAAAGGGAAAAGGAAAAAGACATACATTTGTCTATATATACATATATGTATATGTACATAAGATAGCTAAGATGACTATATTACTAATTGTATTAGTTATTGGAAAAGAACAGTTAATACTCATATGATTAAAGCAATTTTTCATGTCTATACTGGTAACCTAAGAAATCCTTTTGAAGGTACCAATATGAAATATTATAACCATTGTTAAATTCCTGTCATCTTGTTTTGAAAACCTGTACTGTTATTATTTTGAGTTTGTTGTTGTTGTTTGTGTCTTTTGCTTTTTGTTTTTCTGTGTCTTTTTTTCTCTTTAAAAAACAAGTTGATAAACAAAACTGTGCAGCACCCTAACCTTCAGCCAGCAAGCTGTGCAGCACCCTAACCTTCAGCCAGCAAGCTGTGTTTCTGCTTGTCATTTGGACTCATTCACAGGGAAAAACAGGGAGAAACCCCTTTCACACTGGTGCCCTTTCCACACTAGTAAGGGCATTCTTTGAAAATCTGGAGCATACTGGACATCTCTGGATTCAGCCTCTTGGACTCTAAGGGGAAGGAACATTTTTTCCATAGTGTAGTTAATTTTCTTCCTCTAAGTCATGAAGGGACACTGAGAACCAGAACGGGGCAGAATCTCCAGGCACCCTGAGTCTTAGCCCTCTGAGCGGAGGCGGATGAGTGCTGTAAATGAGGCTGACTCCTGCTCCAGCATCAGCCTCCCTACTGTCAAGTTAGGAGTGTCCTGAGCCTAGGATGAGGCTGGGCAGTGCTAGGATGAGGAGTAGGACCTTAAGGCCATAGGCTACTGTGCAGCAATAGGGCAGCCCTGACATGCCACACCCAAACATGAGGGAGAAAATACAAACAAGTCTCCGTCAACCAACTCATTTCTCTTTGCCTGTGCTATTGCTATTGCCAGGGAACCCTCCCCCTCGGCATTTTCATTAAAGTTGTGATTCTAGAAATGTATGTATTTGTCACTGTAAATAGCTAAGGAGTAAGGGAGAGTCCTGAACTTGGCATCCAAAGACTTTGTGTTCACAAGTAGCCTGCACTTCAGTGGCCTTTTTTATCAAGTGGAAATAAACTCCCACCTCAGCTGCTGCAGGAGTGAAGGTATCTTGGCCAGCACTGCACACACATCATACCTGAAGGTAGAGGGGAGCTCTGGGGTGGACCAGGGAGCAGAGACCATGCAGGCCATTTGGGACCTAGAACCCTTGGCTCGTCATCCTGACCAAAGCTACCTTGCTAGCTCTGTCTCTGTTGCCGGAGACGGTGAGGAAATCATACACCCCTTACATGTTTATGCACAACTAAAATTAATAAGCACAGTAAGGAAGGAAAGAACACCCCCAGCCTGCTTCCACACTACTTCCAAAGTGACCGATGGCCCTCTCATCCCTTTCCTGCCAGGTTGGTGGCCACACAATGTTGCCCATTCGCTGGATGCCCCCGGAGAGCATAATGTACAGGAAGTTCACCACGGAGAGTGATGTCTGGAGCCTGGGCGTTGTGTTATGGGAGATCTTCACCTACGGCAAGCAGCCTTGGTACCAGCTATCCAACAATGAGGTACGCAGTGGGTGTGGGGAAGAGCCTGGAGGCCAGCCTGACACCCCAGAGGCCTCCCCACTGGGCACCTTCTCCGGGTTGATCAGGGCGCAATCTTGTGCTGTTAGCCTCAGAATATTTACTTTGCCAGTCATGCTCTGTGTGCCTGGGAGCCTGCTGTGTACCTAAAGCTTGTGGCTGAAGTGTAGTCACTACTAATTTTAAAGTGTTTTGGAGGAAGGAAAATCCAGTGTTACAGCCTTGCTTTTCTAAAGATGGCACCTAGGAATCCTTTGCACTGTTCATCTAATAAATCTAAGCACACAGAGAAGGCCAGCACCCTTAGAGTTCCAATGACCTTTCAAAACTCTTTCCTTTTATGCCTTTCTCTGGAACATTACCAGTGAAAAACTCAAGCACTATGTGTTCTCCCATTCTTTTGCAAACACGGGTATCCCATGGTATCCATGGGGGAGTGTTTTCAGGACCCCCCCCCCCACCATCAAAATGTAGAATATTCAAATCTCTTATAGAGCATAGTATAGTATCTGCATGTAGTCTATGCACACCTTCCTGTCTACTTTAAAATATCTCCAGATTACTTATAACAGCTAATACACACAAGTGTAACATAAATAGTGGGTGCACTGTATTAAGGAATAATGACCAGAAAAAGGTCTGTCTATGATCAGTATGGGAGCAGTTATTTTCTGAGTATTCTTGATCAGCAGTTGGTTGAATCCACAGATGTGGTACCCGCAGGTACAGGGGCTGACTGCATACCTACACTGGAGGCACAGCGTCTTGGACAGGCACCTCACATCTTTTTCAGATCTGTGTCTGTCTTTTTAATCCAAAGCCATCGTGAGAAATGCCTTCTCATTTCTGTAGCCTGGAGTTCCTTGCTAGTCAGCACCCTGACACAGACGACTCAGGCAGCTAAAAACTGATCCATAGGACTGTCTGAGGCGTAGGGGCATTGTGCATAAAGAAATTATTTCTCCACACCAGTTTGTGACATCAGAGCAGATTGAGAAATGAGTATAAACCCTTTAAAGTAACCATGATGTAAACTGGCCCACAATAATCATTTTCTTCCTCTAAGAGATAAACAATGAGTGGGCTTCTTTTTCAAAAGCCTGTGGCACAGCACCTGCCTGGCAAGTGCGAAGTCATGAGTTCGATTCCCAGTGCACACACACACACACACACACAGCCAAAAGCCTACTTTCCCTACTTTGGAGGTTAGATAGCATCGGGGAAGGGAACAGACAGCAGTGGGTGACACGGACCACAGCCCAGTCACACAGGAAGTGCCCTAGCGCTCCCCACAGCATGGCAAGGTGGCTGCAGTTCATGACAATTACCTGCTTCACATGGAGAACCATCAGTTTACAGGCAAGGGACAGTCCCCTAGGAGGAGCCCACAGAGAAGCATAGCGGAGTAGCGCTGAGCCATTCATAGTAAGGGTGCAACTTCATGAGCAACCAGATGAGAGCTGTTGGAAGGCTCCAACACAAAGTAGTGATAAGTACTGAGGTAGATGGATTTGATTTGATCACTACCATGGAGTATATGTATCCAACTATCACGCCGTTCCCCACAAATGTGTACAGTTAGTATGGGCGGGTTTAAAAGGAAAGACAAAGGAGGAAGGAGGAAGGAGGAAGGCGCCTGGCTCCCTGTGCCCGGCGCTCCCTGGCCCCACGCTGGCACTCCTGGCTGACCCTTCTTTGCTCTCCTAGGTGATCGAGTGCATCACACAGGGACGAGTCCTGCAGCGACCTCGCACGTGCCCGCAGGAGGTGTACGAGCTGATGCTGGGGTGCTGGCAGCGAGAGCCCCACATGAGGAAGAGCATCAAGGGCATCCACACCCTGCTTCAGAACTTGGCCAAGGCGTCCCCGGTCTACCTGGACATTCTTGGCTAGGCCCTCTCCCCACACCCGTCCTTCCCGAAGCACTCCTCAGAGGGGCGAGAGGACGAACCTTTTACTGCCGCTGGGAGCAGCAGGCTGCTGCGTGGATGGGCAGCTCCGGCCATCAAGAGAGCCCGCGAAGCCCTCGGACTGCAGCAGTGCGGACCCCACCCACGGATGCAGTCCTGACTTCTTTCTGGCATCGTCTCTTTCTCTCTTCCCGGCTCTTTGGTCTGTTCCTTTCTTTTCCTTTTCTATTTTCCCTTTTCTGTCTGTTTGGTTTTGTTTTCCTGCTTCAGTCCTTCCTCCTCCTTTTTTAATCAATCTGGCTTCTGCATTACTATTGACTCTGCATAGACAAAGGCCTTAACAAACCCGATTTTTTTATCAGCAGATGCTCCAGTTTGCCCACCACAACTAACCATGCCTTGTTGTATTCCTGCCTTTGACGTGGATGAAAAAAGGGAAACAAATATTTGACTTAATCTTTGTCGATTCTGCTGTACAGACATCAAGAGTTTGTACAGATTTACTTCTATTTATTTATTTATCTATTTATTTATTATGGCTCTTCTTATTGTTTTTGGATGGCTTAAGCCTGTGTGGCTTAAGGAAGACTTGCACTCAATCTGGGAAAACTTTTTATCTGTGGGAGATTAAACCAGAGAGGGAAAGATTTATTATAAACTTCAGGAATGGGAGAACATGAGAAATGGGAGAAACAAAGGCAACCATTGGGATCAGCTGGCGTCTGTCCCCACTTAGGGCGAACCCGGCGACCGTCAACTGGAGGAATTCGTCCGGCCCACACCTTCCCCCAAGGCCTGCTGAGAGCACAGACCAGCGGACTCTGTGCCGTGGACTTCTCCTCTCCATCTCCAGACACGCTCACATGAAGCAGACATAAAATGTGACTTCTTGGGGCACAGGACAGTGCATCTTGCACTCAGCCAGTCTTGTCTTGGTTGTCATGGTGATGGCCCTGGGGTCTTTTTCAAGTTTTGTGGACCAAGCCTTTGCCAAGTCCAGTTGAAAAGAGGCAAATTCCAGTCTGATCATTTCAGGGTCAGGTGGGAAATCTAGGACTTGGAAAAATAGGACAAGCTCTCCATTTGGAGCCAAGTTTCTCTTATCTTGAACTTTTCAGACAGCAAGCATCACCTTCTGACCCCTACTATCCACTCCCACCTGTCCTTTTAACTGTGCAAGCAAAACTGTGCATGGTCTTCGTCAATGAATACCCTGTGTGCAAAAACTAAAACTCCCGACGTCGTGACCCTGATAGGTAGAGCAGATCCATAAGAAGTACAATTTATATGACTGCTAATGGCGTTCATTAGCGGAGAATCAATGCCTTGGCATGGTACACTTGGTGGTGATGGGTTTTACCCAATATGGACCCCGAACCCTGGATATCTTCATTCACATGGAGCCCACAGGACTCTGGGACAGGCAGAACCCATCCCCAAGGGAAGGGAAATCTCACTGGGCACATCACACACATCCATGTTCAGTGTATGCAGGCCAAGTCTTTTGCTCTAGGCTCTGGTTGGGAGAACGGTTTCATTCCAAGGGTTTCCCGCTGTTTTTTTTTTTTCTTCACATTATTAAACAAAAGAAAACTGAAAAATAGGCACAAGATGCCATCAGAGGCTGTGCCCAGACCAAGCGTTGGAGGTGCGCTGCTGGGCATGGTTGTTGGTCTTGAGAAAAGGTTGTAAATTTGAATAGAAATTTACAGTTATTTAGAGAGTCACTCATGCCAAGGGGAAAGGTATTTCCACTCCTAAACAGAATGTGCTACCTACCCTCTGTGAGGGGAATTTTGCTGGCCCTGACTTCTTAATAGTGTGAGCCAGATTGGAAGAGAGTGATCTCAATCCATTTTAGGTTATTTCATTTACTATTTGTTTCTGAAGGTGCAAGAGCTCCATTTAGGTTTTGCTTATGCCCATTAATTACTGGAGCACTTTGTTTTTCTTTCTAGGCTTTGAAAGTCAGTATTAAAAACTCAAAAATATAAATTAGCAGAGAACAAACTGAAATCCAACAGCCTCTGTGGCCAAGTGAAGGGGGTGGATAAGACGAACTACACAGTCCCTTTGGACTCTGCACTGGCCCAGAAGAGATGGGAGTTGAGGTATTTGTTCTCTTTGCCAGTGAAAAAAAGCCCCTCCAGAACACACGTAATAATATAATGAAAGCCATATCTCCATGATATATGCATGCACGTATATATCATATTAAGGACCCATGGTACTGTTACAACACTGTGGAGCTCTATGAAACAGTAGGTATGGGAAAATGTGTACAAACTCTTCTAGGTTTCTTCACAGATAACCTGAAAACATACATAGATTTGTGTGTTTGGCCGGCTGCTCTGTGAGAAAAAGTCATCAGTTATTTTTTATTTTAACTGAAAACAAAGGTGATAATCCTCAGAGGGATCATCTGGTTCAAGGAGGGTAGTGCAGGTTCAGGGCAAAGATTTGTTGAAAGCAGATCAGAAAATTGGAGTGTTCTATTCCAGTTGTGTGTGAGAAAGAAAGAAAAAAGCAAAAAATGAAAATAAAAATTTTTCCTTATACCTTCTGACAAGTCCCTCAAGGTCTTGAAATGAAAGGTACTATGCAAGTGCAAAGTTTTATAGTTATTTATATTGATTGTTATTACTACCATCATTATTAGTACCTATCTTGCCTCAAGAGTATGTGCTGACCTTAGAGATGTCTCACTCTGGAAGAACATCGACTTGCTTTTAAGAGTTGAATGAGCCACAGAATATTTTGAAATACTAATTGCTGTCCTTTGACCACCTCTTTTTCCATGGTTTCCTAAATCTTAGCAAAGCAGCATCTTCATTCTACGTATGACAATCACCAAGGATGGCCTATCATCAAACAACTTAAAAACTGCAACAATAGCAGTGACAAAACTAATCTCTTAAAGCCCAGTCTGACATCCACTTCCACTTATGAGTCGTTCTGTTTTTGAAATGCTTTCCCAGTGTGTTCACAGATTATTCCCATGTTTCATAGGTGAGGAAACTGAGGCTCAGAGACTCAGAGGTGGGCCAGAAGTCTCCAGCCTGGCTTCCGGCACCAGAGGGCTTCATCTGCATACTCTAATTATATAAGTGCACTGGAGACACTGAAATACAAACAAGCGGTTCAGGAAAGAAAGTACAGTAACAATCCATGAAGCAGGATAGAAAGGGAGAAGAATGAAAGGCAATACATAAAATGGCAAGCTACGGAGATATTGTGATATATAATCATGCCCTCAGCTTCTGCTACATCCTTGTACACTGAATCGATGTCCTAATCGGGCTCATTTAGAAAACACTTTGAACTATGCTATCAAGGATTATATCGGAATTCATATTATACATGTGTTCACATCAGCACTACCTATGGTATTTTCATGTACTTACATATGTGTTATATACTTTATTTATACATATACAAATGCACATACATACATAATGTGTGTGTTTATGTATAAATATATAGGCAAACGCTAATAGAGATAATTATAAGTAGGGTGCAGTATTAATAATTTGCTTAAAACTGCTAAATAACCAAAACTCATTGATGTCCCATTGCAGTTAGAGCTTCCATTCTCCACATGGGTAGGACATAGCACTTTTCCACTCTGTGCAGCACTGCAAGGACAGAAGATGTATATAAGATTATGTGCTTCCCAGAACAGCAGAAGAAAAGCCATCCCACTGGGCATCCCTCCTGTGGCCCCTGGTGAAGAGGATGCAGACAGAAATAGAGCTACATATTTAAAGGTCCAGGAGAGGAAGACTAAAATTTTGGTCCTTTACACATTGGTATTATGTTCACCTTGTCCCACTATGACCCTTTAAACTTGTGTCCAGTGTCTAAGTATTCCAGATATCAATTTTAATCTTGGAGGCAAATAAGAAGAAATCCAAATGATACATGAGAAAAGCAAATCTTGAAAATGTCCACATCCAAGTTCAAATGTATAAACTAATGGTATAAAGTTCTGTGTTCTGAAAAGCCTCATGACAAGAGGATTCCCTGGTCAACAGTGGACATTTGTTAACCTTTCTGTTTGCAAATTGGATGGCTTATAATACCAACAACATTAAATTGTGTCTAATTTTTTAAATTACTGCATTACACACATTCCCTTGATTCTCTTAATACCCCATCACTTTTTCTCCCCTGTTTGAGGGCTTTACTTCCAGTATGGACCTTCGCTTTGGCCCTATAACCCTGAACTGAACTCTCATGAGAGGAACAGCTGGTAACCCAGCTCCCTGAGCATCTAAACTCACAGGAATGAAATTCCTCACAATGTGTAATTGGGATACAGAGACTCAGGTTGTGATCGTTTGTAAATGAATTTCAAATATTATTCTAAAGAACTGGAGGCAGGAGGATTATAGTTAATGACAACAGTGCAGGAAAGGGTATTTTCTTGTTATCTGGAGTGAATCACTGCTGCTCAAGTCAAAGGTTCTTGAACATATTTAGTTTATTAGGTTCCTCTCTCTTTTTCTTTGACTTCTATTTATTTAACTATGTATTTATTTATTCATTCAAACACTTGTTCCATTCATCACAAACACAAAGCAAAGCAAAAAGAGAGAAAGATAGAAAAAGGAAGGAAGGAAGGAAGGAAGACCATATATGTATATGTGTTGCAGGCAAAACACTGTGAATTTCACAACCACAACCAAGCAACTACTCTGCCATCCTAACACACGTCTCAGGTGATGGAATGGGAAAAGAGGGCAATGCTGACTTTCAGTCTGTGCGTTCTAGGCCAGGTCTGTTTATTTATTTATTTGGTCTATGTATTAATAAAAATGATCTTGAGTGAAAGTTGGCTGAATATTCAACACACTAGAGAAAGCAAAAACCTGCTAGTAGAACAAGGAGAGAAATTGGAGAAAGTAAAATGTAAAGGCCTTTATATCTCACAGCTTATACATCTTACTATTGCTTTTTAAGTGTATAAAACAGCTGGAAATGTTCTAAATACAAGGCCTTTGAATTCAATGTAGATTTTAAATATGTAATCCCTTGAGAAATGACCAAATCATGGTGAAATATTGCTCCTCGCATCCCCTTGATCCTTTCTGTTATTTACTAATCTGCCTAGAGGTGTGGACACTGCATTTGCTTCTGTATCTGGAGAGATGTTTGTATATATCCAGGCCACAGACACACTCACGTCAACATCTCTCTGCAGATCCATGTCCCCTTCAATGGTGACTTGGTATTTGGAACTCTGTCTCTCTTCTTGTTTGGTTTATTTTCCTTTTAATGTGCTGTCTCTGTACCGATACTTAACAGTTCTTGTTTTGCAATCTGTTTTGCAGTCAATTGCTTTACTAAGACCCACTGCATCTTGGCTGATTTCAAAGTGAAACCTGAATACAGTGTTTAAAAAAGTTTTGTTTGTAAATCATGTGACCAGCTTCTCTCAACCTGACATGGAAAGTCTCTTGTACTACAGTGTATTTAATAAAAATGATGTCTTACAATAAATAACATCCTCCAAAAGAGAGACTTAAAGTAACATGATTACTGCTTTAAAAATGGTATATAATTTCCACACAGTGTGCTGTGCTTTTGTTTCAGATGCACAGACACACACGTGTGTGTTAGATATGGCAGCTTTGGATGCTGCCGTGTTCGTGGTTGAGGGGAGTGAGGGTCAGTGGCCTTAGCATAAGTTTCCCGGCTGATCTCTCCACAGATCTGACACTTTTGACGCACTTCGCATAGCTGCAGTGTCCTCATCTACTGCCTTAGTTTCTGAATTTAAATCAGTTCTCTGTTCTCCCATACAGTGGCCAGTGCAACTAAAGAGCTAAATTTGAAATTGCATTTAATTTCAATTAGTTAACCTTTAAATAGCCACACTTGGCTAGTGTCTGCCACATCGGATGGCACAGAGCAAAGAGGCATCCTACTCTCTAAGACACCAGGCCATAAAGAAATGTGTGCTGTGGCATCTTAGGCTGGAGCAACCTTGAGGATGTGGGTGACCCAGGAGTAGAAGGAACCGACCACATATGGTCCTCAGCATTGCTCAGGTTCACTGGTGTCTCTCCTATTCTCAGCCCTCTGAAAGGGCAGCTGTCACGGAAGCTGTGCTTTGGGAATCTATGATGTGGCTGTAGACTGTCCAACTCTCAGATCCTCTAACGTTGCCTCTTGAACACTTCCTCTTTGTGATATGGATATATTTTCATTGGATTAGAAAAATATGTATGACAAGGTTAAAACTCAGCAGGGATTTGGAGATTTCAAAGCTGTGGAAGGGGCGTGAAAATCTGTTAAAAATTCCAAATAGGTTTATGTGTCCCTGTGAGATCAAACCTTGGACTCCCCTCAAAGAAACTGGACTATGGAAGAGAAGTTTAACTGCTACAGCCTTGGCTGGTACAACCCAATTTTGGTTATTAAAGGTCCTAACCTTTACTGTACTTCATCAGATAGTGCTATTATTGGTGCAATTACAAGTGATTTAATGGAATCTGGTCCTAAAGTCAAGTGTACCAGACCCTCACTTCTCCATATATCCCATCCAACCTTCCCTTTCTTAAACACTTCTCTCATACACCCATAAGGATGCATAGTTTCTTAGGAATCATACTTCTGAAATCTTGATAACTTCATTAATAACTTCATTAAGACAGACATAGCTTTAGAATAAGTCACCTAATAAAAACAACACTCACTGTGTGCCACAGTGTTCCATATGCTTGTTACTTTCCATTAGAGGTTGTAGTCCATACTCTCTTGGTTTCATTGCTGAGCCAGTGAAAGCTTTTTTTTTAGTTTCCCCAAAAGTTAAGTCAAAAAGAAATTGACCAATGAATATAATGCTTGTGATTTACCCTAGAGATTCATATATTAACTCATTTAATCCTCAAATCCTATTAGATTGAAGAACACCAGGGCTCAGTTTCAGGAAATAGCCAGAAATGCAGGTACCTAGTTGGCATAAGAAAAGCTTCCTGTTAAGGTTTGAGCTGGCCTGGTGACCGGGCCTTTAGGATCTTGGCTCTGAGTCCCTCAAAGACTGGTATAAAGCAGTTCAGTGGTCAAGATCTGTAGAAATGAGATTAACAGGAGAAGTTATAGCCAGAATTCAAGGTTCAAGGAGGCCAGACAGTCTCTAGAAAATCAAATTTGAGGAGTGCGGCACTACAAGGGGAAATTTAGTCATTAGAGACAGGGTTACCATTTGGCCACTAAAATGGTGCCCAAACCTAGCCAAAACTGCCAGCAAGGTCTTTGTGGGACTTTCCTGGCCACAGTGTTCCCAATCCCATTCTCCAACCTTGTGAACGATGAGACTCTAGGTGGAAGGAAGTGCTTAGCAATGCAGTTCTGGGACTAGGAGAAAGGGTAAAGTGAGAGCCAGGATTTGGGTAGAGTTCAGGCAATGAGACATGTACATATTTGGCCATCTGCTGAATCTCAGGTTCTTTGGTGACCTCTCCTGGTTGGAGCTACATGAGGCCTAAAGTCTTCACATCCATCATTTACAAGTGATGTTTTACAATGAAAGCAAATTTTGGACCAAATTCTTCCAAACAAGCAATATTTATTGTCAAGATTACATGGCTGACTATCAAGACCAAGAACTTTCTCTTCCCGTTTCAAAAGCAGACACAATGATGTGTTCATGGCAGGACTAGCTAACCTCTATTCAGAGCACGTGACAGAGAAGGGCAGTAGGGCTCTGAACTCCGAAAACTGACCTTCAGGCTTTAGTGAGCTGGACTAGCCACATATTACTGCCTCCCACACAGGAATGATGGTGCCCATACAATATTTCTAATGATCAATCTTCAGAATCAGTCACTACAGGCAAAAGTAATATCCTTTATGTTACTTAACAAATCCCATGGTGTTGATAACAATATTTAATAATAATCATTAACTACTAAAATTACTAAAATTAATTACTAAAATTACTTCTCACATGGGCTTATATAGAGGAGTCTACAATATAGAGTAATTTGATTTGTCCACATGTATTTGACAATTTCCAGACAACATAACTATCTCCAGCTACATTTTCTCCTCCTATTGTAGATACAAATTTATAGCTGCCAACATACGTGTGTAAAATGTCACATCTTCATTTTCCTTAACTGACAATATCTGCCCACATCCTGGAGAAAAAAACAATCTCAGCCTTTAGGAGTGTTATGGTCCATACACTGTGTCAACCTGAGATGTTTAGAAGCTTAACTAAGTGACTCAGCAGTTCTACATCCCAATTTGTAAAGGACACGCCCTAGGATGGCTGTTAATGCCTTAAGACTTTGTAATGGTTGATTCATTGTGTGCACTTGAGAAGTTTAGAAGTTTAACTAAATGCTTCAGCAGGGGCCAGGATTCTCACTCTGTAAACATCCTCATCCTGTGCAAGGGGAGGGCCCTGAGATGGTGCGAGTGCTACACCTGCCCTAGGGCAGCTGGCCTGCTTATAATACAAGGGAGGAAAAGAGGCTTGCTCTCCCCCTCTTGCTCTTGTCGTTTTTGCTGTCTTCCACTTGAACTGTTGTTCCTCTGTCACACCACTCTGTCTAGGAGCCAACTGATTATGGACTGAAACCTCCATAAACTGTGAGTTAAATACACCTTTCCTTCCTTAATTTTGAGCATTGGATATTTTGTCTCTGCAACAATAGAAAAGTAACTGAGGCAACAAGGGTGCCCACTCTTTCCTAGGGCAACTCACCTATTGAAACCTAGGAAATATGAGAAGCCACAATCGAGAATCCTGTGTCTAATACAGAACGTACCCTGACATGCCACAGAAAATCCCTACAGTTCACTTCTTCCTGCAGTAATTAGGAGTCAGCTCAATTCTGATCCAAGATTGCATACTCATCAATTTGGGGAATTCTGTTTTCTAACCTTGCCATTTTCCTTGCCCTTTCCACAACCAAATTGTTTACTAGAAGACAAAGTCATGGTTACTCAGCTTCTACGATAATGAAACAATGAAAATGCTACTTGGATCTGAGGCATATAACAAACAATAATTATTTTCTTTTCCTACAAAATATTTTGTTTTCTTGAGAGATAATAATTATCTTTTAGTTTGCTTGCTTGCTTAGCTTTCTAATTACCATTAATTCAAACTCAGACTCTTAGTTACTTATCTAAATCTCTCAAAATACATCACATATTCAAACACATATATATTTTATCCATTTTGTCTGCCTAGATGGTTTCTTCAAATGCCTTCTCACTGATCCCACATGAACAGGTCATCTCTAAACCTGGTGCACAGCTATCATGTGGGATCTTCTCCAGGACTTGAGGTTTCCATTTTCTCTCTCCTGCTATGTCTCTCTTTTCCCCTTTATCACTGTATTCAATATCTCTTTCTTGGCTTACCTCTTGATTTGTTGGATCATATCCTCCCACAGATTTCTAAGGAAAAGTACACAACAGATTAATTTTTAGGAGCTTTTTGTGTCTGAATGTGCGCTCATTGTTATACTCAAGCTGAGCTGGCATTTTGGTTGAATAGGGGATATTAGATTGACAATTTCGTTCACATTTAGGAGGTGGATATGGATTGGCTTCTACTCCCAGTATGGCTGTTGAGAGATACAGAGTCTCTTGATTTTTTTTTTTTTATAGAGTCATGTGTTTTTCTGGAAAATTTGAATCTTCTTTGTATTCTGAGTATTCTAAAATTTTGTGAAGAAGTGTATCTGTTAGGATTATATTTAACCTATTTTACCTAAGTAACAGTGCTTCAGTCAGCCTTTCCACTCAAAATTCATTTTATTTTTCAATTCTGTGGATCTTTTTGAATTATAGACATTCTCCATTTAATGATCAGTTCCTACAACTAGGTCATTAAATTAATTGGTCTCTAAATGAGGAATTTAAAGTATTATGTACTTTACAATATTCAAAACAAAGAAATGGTCCAAGGAAACTTCAATTTGATGACTTTGTATTTATTTACATAACTGTAATGTACTGCAATGTATAACAAAACATAAAATTACAGTACTGCTCCATGCAGTACAATCAGCAAAAATTACAGGACAGTATAAACAAAGTGTACTCTGCCAAAGACACTGAGCCTCTATAAAAAAGATGTACAGAGCTACCCCTCAAAATTCTGAGTGGCAGGTTATAAATCTGAGAAGTTACTAATCACATAAGTCATTAAACAAGGAATATTTGTATTTTGTTAATTTATTCATAAGTATTTAATTTTTCTTGATGTTTTTGTGAATGGTATTGCTTTGCTAATTTCATTCTCAGTGAGTTCATTATTGATGTACAGGAATGCTATTGATTTTCAAGTGTTGATTTGTATCCTGCTACATTACAGAGTTTGGCCATTAATTCTGGCAGTCTTTTGGTAGAATATTTTGAGTCTTTTATGTAGATGATGATGTCGTCTGCAAATTATGATAATCTGACTTCTTTCTTTCCTATATGTATTCTTTTGATTTTTTTCTGTTGCCTGATTGCTTTAGGTAATGTTTTAAGGACAATGTTAAACAGCAGTGATAATAGTCGACATCCTCGTCTTGCACCTTACTGTAAAGGAAAAGTTTTCCATTTTTCCAGGTTTAATATGTTGGCAAAACATTGGTCATCAGTGACTTTGATAAGAGATAAAGTTCTTTCATACATATTTTTTCAGGTTTTAATTAGGAATGGATATTGGCTTTTATCAGTCTTTCTCTGCACCAATTCATGCAATCATGTAATTTTGTCCTTGCTTGTGTTTATGTGATGTAATACATTTGTTGATTGGCATATGTTGAACCATCTTTGCATCCTTGGGATGAAGCTTACTTGGTTATGAAGTATGACATTGCACTATGGTCTGATAATATGTGTGGTATGGTTTTGATTCTTTTACATTTACTTAAGCTTACTTTATTGGCTGCAATACAGTCTATTTTTGAGAAATGTTTTCAATATGCCATAGAAAAGAATGGACAATCTAATGATGTTGAGTTGAACACTCTGTAGATATCTAATCATCTCCATTTATTCAATGAGTTGGTTCAACTCAGATATTTCTTTGTTAATTTTTTTCTTTTTTGTCTAGTTGATCTGCCTGCTTGTGATAGTGGGGTTTTAAGATCTTTTACTCTAATAAACAGAGATAACTCTGTTTATCTGATCTTTTGTGTCCTTTAGTATCTTTTTTATAAAATCTGGTGTGTTGTTTGGTGGTTACATGTTTATAATTGTTACCTCTTCTGTTGAATTGTTCCCTTAACCAGTATGTAGTTATCTTCTTTGCCTCTTCTAAGTTTTAATTTAAAGTCCTTTTTGTCTGAAAATAAGATAGCCACTCCTGCTTATTTGGAGGAATCTCGTTTTATGGAATATTGTTTTCCATCCTTTCATTTTTAGTCAGTGAATTTCATTTCAGGTTAATTGTGTTTCTGGTATATGGCATACTATTGGAAATTGTTTCTTGATCCATTCTGTCAATCTGTGTCTCTTGATTAGGGAATTGAGACAACTACCACTGACAGTTATTGCTGAACATTATTAACATATCCCTGTAATTGTCTTATTTTGCTGTGGCTGATTCTCTTTCTATTTAACTGCTCAACCTACCTGGTGTAGTCACTCTTTTGGGCATTTTTCCTTTGTTAGCTTTATTGTCTCTTTGGGTATCATTAAGAATTTTCATAGAGAGCTGATTTGGTATTTATGGATTTCTTAAGGCTTACTTTATCACAGAAATACTTTATTTCTCTATCAATTTTGAAAGATAGTTTTGCAGAATTTATCATTTATTTAACAAGTTAGGACTTGTTTTCTTTTTTAATTTGAAACAATTCACTCTAAGCTTGATTGGCCTTTACGATTTGTGCTGAAAAACCCACTGGATTTTCTCTATAAGTGATACATTCATTTCTTTACCTACTTTTTAAAATTTTAAAAACAAAAAAGAATAAAAATAATGATTCAGAATTTCTAAACATAATAATAGGACAATAACACTGGCTAATATATTTCATATTGTTATCTTCAAAGTAGTTGTTCAGATTACAAGATGTAGGCATAAAAAATGATCAAACAGTTGAACAATGAAAGCACAAATTGTTCTTTTTGATGAACTAACAGATATTGGTAGTATAGTTATCTATATTGTATATATTAAGACCCTATTCCTGCATTAGACTTCTGGATTTGGCTATGACGTGTCATGGAGAAGTTTTATCTGATCATGGCTATTTGGAGCTCAATGTCTCACTGCTCTGTATGTTAAATTCTTTTCCCATATTTGGAAGTTTTCCTTCTTTTATTTCAGTGGGTGAATTTTTTATGCAATTTGTGCTATCTTCTGATTTTTCACAAATTGCAATTAATCTTCCATTAATCTTGTGTGATCTAGCAGCTTTCAGATCTATTTTTCATGTTCTCTTGTTGTTTTCAAGGTATCTTTCCATAACTGATCACTGACAACAACCTGGTGTTCTACTTCTGACACTTATCCATGATGTTTGCTTCTGTTTTCCAAACTTTCAATGAAATTTTTAATTTCCAAAATTCCTGTTTTGTACCTTTTTATGGACTCTTTTCTATGCTGGACAGTTTTATTTTACCTGACTTTGTTTAGCTCAGCTAGCTTGGTATTAGTGTCTTCTGTAGAGTCACTGACTGTTTTATTAGGATTGCTATGTGTTTAGTTATATCTTCCTTGAACTTGTCAAGCACTCTAATGACCTGACTTTTTAAATGTACTTTGTTATCCTTTCAAATAATTTAGCTGTTTGGCTTTTGCTTTCTCCACTCTCAATGCCTTACAGATCAGCTGTGGAGGAGTGGGAGTTATTGGAAGTATTTTGTTTCCTTGTCTCCTTTTGTTTCTATTTTTTGTTTGTATGTTTTCTGTGATGAGATCATAGATTGACTATAGTGGAAGATTTTATTTCCAGTATGGAGACCTCTTTATTTTTCCTTGTCTTCTCATATTTCTGTTTTTTGTTTGTTTGTTTTCTGTGCTGAAGCCATAGATTGATTATAGTGAAAGACTTCATTTCCAATATGGAGACCTCTTTACTATCTCACTTTTCTTCCTGAGTTTGAAGTGAGAATTCCTTTCAACATAATCTTGTTTTTCTAGCAAAATGAGTATCAAGAAAGTTCTTTTCAGCTTTCACTGTGAGTGAAAATCACTTTGAGAAGATTGGAAGACACAGAAGACAAATTTTTATCCTGAAAAAATTGGTTTCTATTTGTCTGAGGTGGGCCAAGGTATAGGTTTCTTTATTTTCAAGATCTTTAGGTATTTTCAAAGTGAAGCTGAGGTAGAGAATTACTGTGGTGGAAGATGATGAGGCTTGGCTCCACAACTCTAACCATCCTAGACCTTCAGCAGACAGTGGGCAAGACAGACACATAAGGGGACCTAAAACTTCAGTTCAAGAATGATTAAAAAGCAGGAAACCAGGAGTTGAGTAGTGAACCACATATTCTCTTAGAGAATAAGCTGCCTTAAAACCAAAAAAGGCAAGCACCTGGCTTTCCCATCCCACCCACTCACCAAGTTGGCTAGAGGAAGGGCATGACTTGGCCAGCAGCCCTTAGGCCTCTTTCCCTCACGTCCTTGTGTACTATCTTCCTCCCACAAGAACTGGGACAACTTGCTTCCATGTCCCAGATACCTAGCAGCCATCCTCTTCTGCTCCATTCCAACATGAGTACTGCTCTACTGCTGGCGCCAGTGCCCTCCTCTACTCTTGCCCTACATCTACCACTCCAGATGCTGATGTTGCCTTTTTTAGAAAAGGAAGGGCACCCTGCTATGGCCAAGATCAGAGAGGGAGTGATCTGGGCCTACTGTTAAGATCCACAACCCCCACAGCTGGCCTTCTAGAAGGTTCTCTAGGTTCAGCCCTGCCTCTTCATTAGCTAGCTGCCATGAGAGCTGAGGCTGTCCGAAGCCCTGCACCAACCACAAGTCTGTACTTGGACAAATAACATGTCTGTAGTTGTACAAGTAGCACCCCCTAGCCCTGGTAGTCCAGGAGGATTCCCTTCTGTGTACTGATCCTCCTATGCTGTAGAACAGGTCCTGTTAGAGTCTAACTTTAGTTGTGATTTATTTCTGTTAGTGTGTGTTCCAAAGGTCTTATAGATCTACTCAGTAGTGTAACCCAGAGCACTGTGAGCAAAGTGCTCTGGGCACTTCAAAGATAAGATCTAGAGACACTAAGAGCTGTTAGCACTGAGGAGCTCTAGGGACCAGCAGCCAGTGAAGATCAGCAGCAGAGAACAACACCCAGTAGAGTGACCTACAGTGTCAGGCACAAGCTGGCACCAAAAGAGGCCAGCTGGTAGTGATATCCCTAGTAACTGGCTGTGTCAAATGTTGGCATCTCGCATTATTCAGTGACATCGGGACTGCTAGCTGGGTCACATTTTTCTAATTCACAATTTCCAACTGAATGGAGCAAAAGAACCGAAGGGCTGGAAGTTCCCCAGCCTTGCGTTCTGGTGATGCTCTTCATCCTGCTCCTTCTTGGTGACTCATGCAGTGCCTGCACTCAGCTTCCATCATGGTAGCAGAATATGTCTGGACTCAGACTCCTGCTACTCTGCCACTAAATCTCAGCCTCTGGTCACTGCAGAGCTCAGTACTTCCTTAATTGTGCCGCTTAAAGGCCCACCTTAGGACTCTAGATGGGATCCTACAAAATGGCTGTGAGTAATCCCAGAGAGTCATGGGCAACAGGAAGCACACGCCAGTCACTGATCCTGCCTGCCCCAGATAACACTAAACCACGATCATCAGCTTTGCTGTACACACTTTCTTCCCATTTGCATTTGTTCACATGTGAGTACTGTATTTTTTAACTTACTAAATTTATTGGCTATTGTCTACAACTAGAACATAAATTTTTATGCAGGCAGATATTTATTTTAGTGTCCACTAGGATGGCTCCTGACACACAGGCAATGTTTAACATTTCTGAACAAGTGAATGGAGGGATGCATGTCAAGGAGCTTGAAACATGAAACCATTGCTACACTTTTAGATCCTAAGTATCCCCCAAGAGTCTCATATGTTTGGAAGGCAGATTGGATCATGCATGCACTATTCTAATCAGTGGATTTGTCCAATGATGAGCTCATAGCTGCATTGCTGTTAGGAGGTGGGTCACTGAGTATGGCCTGGAAGGGTAGATTTTTGTCCCTGGCACTTCTCTTTCTGCTTTCAGATGCCCAGAGGTTGAGAATCTGGCTTCTACCATGCCATTTCTGCCTTAGAGCCAGCTCATCATGGAGTGAAACCTTGAGCCAAAATTAATCTTCCTTCCCTTAAATTGTGGGTGGTGGGTATTTTTTTCCCTTGTAACAGGAAGTCCAAGAAGTCATGAAAGTAGGAGCATAGTCATGATAGACTTGTGTTTCATGTTTAGCAGCAGGGGATGTGGCCTCAGAATGGTTCTTGTAACTCTTAAGCCTTAGATTCCTCATTTATGAACCATATAGCAGAATTTATTTTCTCCAGTTTCAAATGAGCTAATCCATGCTTTGAAAGCAACCGTAAAACAAGTTGTCTGTATAGATGACTTTAATGTGACCACCTGTAAGCAGAGCACTTTTTCTTTCTGATTCAGTTTGGGAATTTCAGATCAATTTCTAGAAGAGACAAGGTTGCTATAAGTGGAAGTGGAAAGTTCTATTTTCAAGTGAGCAGTTGAGCAACAATGATCTTTTTCCCTTTACAAAGAATGCTGTCTGTAGAATCAAAAGATTAAAGTTCCCCTGAAGAATGCCTTCCTTTGTAATTAATGGAAATAAGGCAATTAATACCAAATGAAAAAGAACAAAACCCAGTAGCATCTTTGTGATGATGGCTGTTTTGTTCCACTCAGCTTCAGCAAGGGGGTCTTCTTCAGGGGACTTTCAAAAATCACTTTGTAGTTGTTTAGTATTTCCCTAGTTTGGAAGCCTAATTTTGAGGGAGATGGATAGTAGACTTTTAAATTTGGGGTTTAATAACGCTTGGAGGCAAGAAGTGGAAGCAGTGGCCATGGATCCCAGCTGCCCCCTAGGGTCTCCCATAATATTACAAATTCCTAAATCTGGAAGGGCAGCCAAGGCAAATCCCTACTCAGCTGTGCCCAGGGTCCATCCCTAAGGGGAGGAATTGTGGCCCAGCACCTCCCCCACAACCACCTCCAGTTCATTTGCATTTTACAAAGTACCCTTAGCAAGGACTTCCTGGTGCTGAACCAACATCTGCTGCCTCCTTGGAACTACTACCCATGGGCTCAGAGCTCCTGGGAGTGCACAGAATAACTCTTATTCATTATGACTTGGCATCCTTTTATGACTCCCTTGTGCTCTCCCTCCCACATCCATCCCTCTACTGAAAACTCTGGAATGGTTGCCAAATACCCAGAAGAAAGGGCAAGGAACCATGCTCTGCCTGGTAAAGCCCAGCCCACAGCTCCCTGGTTACTCTTTAGGCACATAAGCTTATTCTCCTGGCTTCATCTTACTCTTGGCACAAGGAGAAAATAACAGTTTAAGTTATCAGAGAAGTTAAAAGTTAGGTACATCTCCTCTTCTTCATAACTAGCCTATTGATGATATCAACCCAATGAATACACTCTTTAGAGACCTTGGATCGTAGGTCCATTCAAAACTTCATGCTGTGAAAATTCAGCCAAAAAAAAAGCAAGCATTGGTTTTCCACGGGACACCTAGCTTTGTTGGCTCTGATGAGAGAAGGAAAATAGGTTGCTTATTTGCCTGCTCAGCCAAGGGTGGGGGCAGGGAGTGCTGCTAACCTAAAGATAGCCCTAATTTTATTTGTTTTTCCTAGGGAACATCTGCTTGTACAATGATTAGAAGCTGGCATTCATTAGCACAGGAAGTGGAGTGTCTGAGGGTTGTGTCACTGGGAGTGTTTAAGAACAAAATAAGTCAGACACTCGTGAGAGTGATTTGAGAGCACTTTTCACATGGTGAAAGGTTCAACCTAGGCACCAGTTGTAGCACTCAGAGAAGGTAGTGACCGAGGACTTAGTTTTGTGTGGTACTAGGGGGTCATTGTCCCCAGAGCTGTAGGCACAGGACAAATGATGAAGGACTGTGTGTGGACCATGTGAATGAGTGCTTTAACAAGGGGCTGGCAGCAGCAGCAGCTCAAAAAATACTTGCTGAATAAATACATAAATTTCTCAGGCATGCAGTGACAAGAATGTGGTACATTCTGTGCTCCCTGTCTATGTTCCAAAGTGCGTTTCCATACACTGTGTTGTGGTATTTTCCTTCCTAACATCCTCATAGGACCACCACATAGATAAGGCACTCATGCTTCCCTTTTGGGCAGATAAGGTCACTGTTCCCATATTAGTGACAGAGTTGGGACTAAAATGCAAGTTTCCTAATTCTCGATAGAGTTCTACAACATGCAACCATCTGGCCAGTGACTGTGAGGAAAATTTCTCAGATTTTTAGCTCTTTTATATTTATAATATTAGAATATCATGACTATATATCCAGAATACTTTGTCTCCTTCCACTTCCTTTTTTTAAAAAACAAGTACTGTAAATAAAAATTAGATTCTTGAACATTGTAAATATCATATGACAAGTGACACAAAGGAAAATAATAACTTTAAAGATTATTTCATTCCCCAAACTACTCTTCAAGTTCTCCAGCAATAGGTATTTGAACAGATATTTGAACATGTGTAATGTAGTAATCAACTGGATTTTTCTTTAGAATCAGGAGAGCAGATGGAACACATCCACAGGGAGGAGATAATGGCAATGTCCTTTGACTGTGGGGAGGAGCTGAACTCGATGTCAGATTCCAAGAAAGATGGGCATTAGGGGTGGACTGTCAGGGAGGTTCTAGCGCAGCCCCTATAGGGTGACACGGAAGGGTCCTGAAGATTTACATGGCTTGGAGGCAAGGCTAAGTTTCACCTCTAGTTTCCGAACTTCCAAAGCCCCTACAGATGTGAGCCCTATTTCCATAGTTCATTGACTCTTTGCAATGGCTATTTTCATCACAGGGGCGCGTGTGTGCTCGTGCACTTCTATGTGTGTGGCCATATGCGTTATTTTCTGATTTACTCCTTCCACAAAACAGAGTTCAACTCATATAATTAAACAGTCTTAAAGGTGTATTTACATTCCAAATATCTGCAAAATTAAAATTAAAATCTTTCTCAGCATTACTTTCTCAGCATTACTGTGCCTCAAAATTAAAAATTACATTGCTCCCTAAATTTTCATTGTCCCTACCAGTGTCCACATTGCCTTAGGAAATCAGCCTCAAATGACAAGGTGGGGCAAGGGAAAGAGGTGGCTCTGCACTTCTAGCCCTGGGGTGAGTCCCCACCCTTTCTCAGCTTCTCCTGTTTCTAGGAGCCCACTGCCCTCAAGGGATACAGCCCCCCTTCACCTTCCTACCTACTTGCTCCGCATCTCTCTCTCCCGTCTTTTTAAAGAGATATTTTGGGAAGCAGCACAGGCACATCCAGACGCCAATTACTCAACCTCGCAGCAAGTATGGAGATGATGGCTGTGTGGCCCCGCGGTCTCCTAGCAACCAAGTGGGGGGAGGCAGCGGCCGGTTGCCCAGCACCGCCCTGCGTACAAGGCATTTGCGCATTTCACTTTTGTTGTCTTTGACGGACATTTCTAAAACGGGCTCTGTATTCTTGGGGAGATTTTAGGCACATCAGTTATTCTTTTAAAGGATCTCTGCTGACATCCACAGGTCCTATAATTAACATCTCAAAGCTTCACGGGCCGGAAGTGTTCCGTCACCCCTAAAAATATAGAACCCCCTTCTTGGTCTCCTCCAGCCTTTAATGTTAGGCATTGTCTTGCTTTTCCGTCTTCCCCCGCACCGCCCTCTCTGGCCTGTACACATATTCATCCCAGATGCGGACCTCCACACATTTTCTTTCTTTCTTTCTTTCTTTCTTTCTTTCTTTCTTTCTTTCTTTCTTTCTTTCTTCTTTCTTTCTTTCTTCTTTCTTTCTTTCTTCTTTCTTTCTTTCTTCTTTCTTTTTCTTTTTCTTTCTTTCTTTCCTTTTTTTTCTTACAACTTGTGAACTCGGTTCTCAAACCAAAAGGATTCAAGTCACTGGGCATCTTAATTTGCATTTTAACCAAAGATTCCTTAACTGTAGCTTAACCTCACACCTCTTCTCCCAGCTTTCCACGCCACACCCCACACCCCACCAACTGTCACCTACCAGGGGAATGTTCCACCAACAGAAGGAAGAACTGATG
Source organism: Dolichotis patagonum (assembly GCA_004027295.1). Taxonomy (NCBI): domain Eukaryota; kingdom Metazoa; phylum Chordata; class Mammalia; order Rodentia; family Caviidae; genus Dolichotis; species Dolichotis patagonum. Next base: position 20,922 of record PVJX010011368.1, on the reverse strand, counting down.
AAAGGAGGAAGAGGGTGAGAGCTAGCTGATGGCTGATTTCTGTAAGTGGAAATACTAGGATACCATGAGAGAGAGCTGCTGAGCAGGAAAGCTCTGTATTTTATGGCAGGGGCTTGGTTGAGGGAGGAGAAATAGAAACAGCATCAGACAGAGAGGTGGAATGTCTATTATCAATAAAACAAAAGGGTTTTAAAGAGTTGAAGAGAATGTGTTTGTTCTGAATCCAGGATTCTCCTTCGTTTCTTCTGACCTGGGATCCCCCCAAATTTGGGAGCCTTTGAGACAGATGGTTGAGCATTCTGGCTGAGGGTTAAGGGCGCAGAGACTGAAATGTTTTGCGGAGGAGAGTGCGGTGTCCAGGGTCAGCAGGTGGAAAGATTGCTTATGAATACATGGAAACAAAAGAGGAGCACTGAACCAGCCCCTAGTTCCTAGCCACCTCTCAAGTATTGGGTGTAAGAAATGACAGGTGAAAAGCTGTGACTCCTAGATAATCTTCCAACTTTTATGTCAGCCACATGGGAGACCGTTGCCCCAGTAAACGGAGAAAGTCTTCCATTTCCCCCTTCTGCTTGTCTGTGCCCTGGTTTCCTTTTCCTTGGGCTAGGACTTTTGCAAGACCACATGCAGTTTCCTATGAGTGTCCCTCTGGAACCTGTGGTTACCACGCAGAGCCTTTCGGGGTATTCCTCTCTAGTGCCTCTGGGGAGGCGCCTGAGAGCTGGCCACCGTCTCACTTCCAGATGGAATTCAGGCTGAGCAGCTGAGCTTATGAAGCCAGAAGCAATAGCTGCAATTGTTCTGCAGGAGGAGAAGAGCAATCCTTACTCTGGCTCTGAAACTCAGAAACTGCTTACTGGGACTGCTCTGGGGCCTGACTCAGACTACGCTAGTTTGAGCTGCTGAGCAGAAAAGCTGCTGAGGATGTAAAGAAACAGAATAACGGACAGAGAGAACTAAAGAAAGCAGATAGAGCTGCCCACTACTGCTGCTTATTGATGACTCTCCAGAAGTGAGATGTTGAGAAGAAGCAGTGAGCCTGTTTTGCAGCAAAATCCAAAGGGAAACCCTAAGGGGAAAAGACTTATGGCCCTCTGAGTTTCCTTCTAGTGTCCTCATCCTGCACAGCAGGTAACAGAGCTTAGATATTCACTGTCCAGGGGACCACTGGATCTGCTATCGCTCAAAGAGTGAAAAAGCATACTACAGGGACACATGCATGCCCCTGTTGGCAGCAGCACAACTCATGCTAGCTGTATCTCAGAAGCAGCCTATATGTCCATTAACAGATGAACAGATAAGGAAAATGCAGTGGAGCACTATGCTGCCATAAAAAGAATAAATGAAACATTTGTAAGTAAATGGATGCAACTTGAGAACATAATGTTAAGTGAAGCAAGTCAGACATACAAGCTTAAATATCATATGGTTACACAAACAAACACACACACACACACACACACATAGAGCGAGAGAGAACCAAAACATTGTATATACTGCAGGAAAAGAAAAATAGTATGATTTTTTTCAACAGATGGTGTTACCTTCATATGGGGAACCCTAGGGATGTTGTGTGTCACAAAAAACCCACTGTGCTGCCGGCCCTTAGAGAAGAAACTGAAAATGCACGTGCAGCAATCTCAACAACCAAGGTTATCCGAGCAGTAGTTTTCTCTCCTAACAAATGTGTAGCAGCCCATGGCCACTGCTTTGAGATCCTCTTGTAATTCTAGAGGCCAAAGATAACTCCTGTTAATCTCATGATAGCTCAATAATGTAGTATTAAAATATTTATACCAGTTTTTTCTTTTCCTAAAGTGTGTGTACATTTTTTTGGAGTGCTCTGTACAAATATGGTAAGTCCTCAATTATGAATGTTCCTAAGTTAAGTTCATTCTGGCAAAGTGAATCTTAAAAGTTTGACACAACTGTATCATATAAAGCATAAAAAACAAAACACATATACACTTACAAACACACACACACACACTAAATAAACATATGAGCTACTCCTGAAACTTGTTTGCATTTACAAATGTTTGTTATGTGAGGTCCATTTGTGTCTGAAAGTTTGCAGCTTAAATGTAAATAATTTGGGAACCTATTGTATAAATAAAGAATAAAACAAAAAAAAGGCAAATAGAAGTAGGGAGAAATTCACATATTTCCCCAAATTGCACATTCTGTTCTTTCAGAAATGCTTTATATACATGGTATCTTGTTTCATTTATGCTACTATTTTTAACTTAGTTCTCTGAAAAGAATGTTTGTGTTTTTGGCTATTTGTTTCTTCTTTGTGAAGAGTGTTTTGTTCTATGTCTTATACTCTGAGTAACTATTTTGAAGATAATGATATACAATGTATTAACTATTCTTATTATCTTACTTTTTGTTAAGAAATTTTATTTTATTCATTCATAAAATTTTTTTAAAACTGAAAAAAAGAAATGAGTGTGTCAGCCGCAGTCCGTCCCTGTCTTCCTGGGACACTCGCTTCATGAAGATCACAAGGTTAGTACTCAGGGGTCCAAAAGCATCCACATTCACAACTGGGAAACAGAACAACCAGCCAGGTTCAGGGCAGAGGTGGGGCTGTGTCTCACATCCATGGACTCAGGGCAGTCATCAAGTCACCCCGGTTCTCTGAAAACTGGAAACCTGCTGTGCATTTCACCTAACACTGTGAGCTTGACCCAAAGGCCAAAACAGAACAAGAGGCAGAGCCACAGATGTTGGCCGGGGAGCTGTAGACTTTATTCTGCCCCTTTGATGAGGGCCAGTTTTCTGTCCAGCAAATCCCATGAGCTGCCTCTTAGGACTCCCCAGCTTCATGGGGCATGCATCCAGGAGTAAAGCATGATCCCCCAGAGTGTTATTTCTGAGCCTACTGAGGTTGATTCTTTATTTTGCCACTTATCTGAAGTTCTGCATGTTCAAGATCTGCTGTGACACAGGCCTTTGTCAGGAGCCCAGTTACCATGGCAGTGCCTCCAAAATAGAACAAGTCCAACACACATCAATAGACGGTACAATAAATAGAATAAGCACTACTTACAATACATTATTCAGTTTCTACTGGGTAGTAATTTGTGTGGAGTTGAAAATAACTACACTTCCCCCCTTCATTTAATTAAAGGAAAACAATTCCACAAATCGGAAATGCACAGTGTTTATAACAGAGTGAAATGCTGTGTGATTAAGAGGCCAAGATTATGGGTGAATTTTCTAGGGAAAAAATTAACACATTAAAGCTAGGGCCATTTAGAGAAGCACTATAAAACACTATATTACAACTCCTAGGATGGTTCAGTTTATGACACAGCTAAGTATGAACAAAGGAGAACATCTGAGGAACTTAACATTACTTCTCCCAGTAGTAGGGAGAGTATTTCTCTTTGCTCTTGGCTGTCCTGGCTGACACCTATTCTAAGAGTCATACTTCGTATTACAAAGCATAGAATATAGGAATCCCTGTAAGGAATGATGAGGCAGAGACCAATCAACCAGCTTTTGTGAAAGCGAAAGGCCTACGGTTTAATACTTGGGTGCAGGCAGACAGAGGGTGATAAGGCTGTCTGAAGGGAACCAAGAGAAGACCTTTTTTATAGGGAGTGAAAGAAGGCAGAGATACTAGACAGGAAGACATTAATAAACAGCAGTGACCAAAGTTCTCTGACTGCCTTGCACCTCAATGGGCAAAGCCCTTGAGGCACCCAGTGTAAATTTTCAGGTGTCTCCAGAGGTACAGGGTCTGCAAGACTCCATGCCTTATCTTACACTTTTAGTATCTGTCGAGAACAATGCCTCTACTGGCACACAGGCTGGGGGCTGGGAGCTTGCTGTCTAATTCGAGCTTTAGGGTCCCTAGCTATGTTTAAACACAGGGGACAGAAGCAGCCGCCTCTGGAAATCTTTGTAAAGTGTTCTAAAGCCCATTCTTGAGAATGGAGACACTCATTCTTAGGGTAGGTATTTCAATGAGGCATGCATAGTTAGGCTGACTTCTAGGTAAATACTGCCTCAGGGTTTTCCCTAGAATGGCCCTTACCTTAGACACCAAACAGCTTTTCCCAGAGGATGGTGCACTGCCTTTGAAACTATCAAGCCTGGTTCTCATACTACATGCACAGAAACAGGGATAACATTTCCTACTTCAATGTGTTTTCCTTAAAAACTGCATGGTGTATAGGGACAAACACCTAAAACAATGTCGTTTGTGGTAGGAATTGGTTATTAGCATAAGTTTCTATTTTCCCACAACAGCCATAGTTAGCATGGCAGAGCGAGCAAGAGGCCCAGCCTTTGAAATTTCTTTGAATAGAACCCTGGAAAAGTGAATGAATTCAGGGGTTCCAACCCAAACCCTTACAAGTATCATTCAAGATATCACACAAAAAAATAGCAGAAATATCCAGGGTAAGTCACCCAACACAGACACCTGCACTCAGTAGATTCTATCACAGATGAGACTGCCTCAGAAGCAGATGCTGGGAGGAAGAGCACATGTGATGCTTTACAGAGTGCTGTTGGGACCTAGATTGTGGAAGGCAAGGAAAGAGAGCAGGATTCAAGACTCAGACATTAAAACAGAAATGATCCACTGGTAGGGAAAACATTTTGTTACAGTTGAATGGACCAATAATAGTCCAAGTTCATGTGTATGACTAGGAAAGAATGTACACTAGTAAGCAGTAAATAAATACGTTTTTCAAAGATCACAGAGAAGGTAGCAACAACAACAGGAAGTAGGAAAAAAGGCCAAGAAATCGGGTTTGCAGAACTAGCTCTTTTGTTTCTCATGGTACTCTTCTCCTGTGAAGAGCCTGGTCTCTGGAAATCTTCGAGGGGAGTTGCAGTCTCTGTAGTTACATGTGACTGAACAGGGGCACTGACCATACCCACACAGAAACCAACGAACCCTGACCCTGATGGATTTAGGAGTTCAAGGCAGATGAGACCGTAACCTGAAGATTTCTTGATGAATTGTGGATGAGGAAGCAGGTTTTGATCTTGAGTTACAGTCATCACTAGTAGTTTGATGGCATCAAGCATAAAGAAACAAATTCCACCAAGGGATTAAATGTGTTGGGCCAGGGATATAGCTCAGCAGCATAAGCACCTGCCTGGTAAGCACAAGGTCTTGAGTTCAATTTTCGGTATCAAAAAAAAAAAAAAGATGATGTATGTAAGATTTAGAAATTAAGGCTATAAGAAGCAGCCTAAAGGCCATGTCCAGGACAAGGACCAAGACCCCAATTTCTGATATTTTGCTAGCACATCCATGACTCAAGTAAGTTTTCATGGGTCTTGGAAGCACAGCCAGCTGGTTTTTGGTTTTTTGGTTTTGTTTTTGTTTTTTTGTCATGTCTCTCACTATTGTAGATCTGTTGACTTAGAAACTACATCCTTCTTTTAGGGACACAATCCCTTTGTTTTGGTTGTTGGGATATCTGTCATAGGGCTGTGGCTGCTGTTGAGTCTGTCTGGTGCTTGAGGAAGGCAATGCTCTGAGCCGGATCATCTAGGCTGTCAAGTTCTTAGGTGGATATTGATAATAGGAGAAAGATGTGATTAGCTTTAAGATCTCATGCAAGTAGTTGTGATTTATTATCTCTATTAGAGGCAGTTTTTTTTTAATAATTCAGGATAATCCAAAAACCAACAGAAAGACCTAAAATATGTCAAGTTATAAGTTGGAACAAGTAATAGAGATTAGAGCATTGCAAAGCTGGAGAAGTAGACTTGATCTGTTAATTACAAGATCCCAGAACACATGCACAGAACAGTTCCCAAAGCGCTGCTCCTGGACTTCTCCTGAGAACATAGCCAGATTCTCAGTAGAGTGGACTAGACCTGACTGACATCAGCCTGAGGCGTGGGACCCTAGCATTGCCTCTCGGGACTTGTACGTAGAAGTTCTGAGGGCTTCTTTGACAGTATGGACAGGATAAATGTTAGAGAAGTTTTAAATTTACCAGAGGCAAAGAAATCAAGTGATACTTGAAGAGGTGGAGGGAACCAAAATTTATACACCAGTGAGCTCAGGGAAGCTACGTACTGCGAAGTCTGAGCTCTGAGCCTTTGTCGTGGTTGTCTTACATAGAGGTTTGAATCAGGAAAGCGCAGGCTGAGTTACAAAGGGAGCACGGGGCATGGCTAAGCAAAGGGGGCTTGAGATGGGGTATACAAGCAAGATTTCAGAACCAGGCAGTACAAGCAAGATACCAGAGACAGGCTGTACAAGCAAGATACCAGGAGCCGAGTAAAATAGTTGCTTTGTGTAGACTATCCACTTTGATCTGAAGCTTCAGTTTCCCAAAGTTTTGTTTTCTTCATTGTACAAGGACACAAATGACAAGAGGAGCTTGTTATATCATGAATTTCCTCATGATAGCCTGCCTTGTTTTCTGCAGGGTGTGCTTCTACTTGCTTTTTGCTGTTATTCAGCCCACACTCACTCTGCAGAGCCAGTTTCTCCTCCATTCTTTCAACTTCCGTTTTTCAAATAAACCTTGACATTGCTTTTTGCTCATTTGTTCAGTTTCAAGACCAGACAAACCTGGAATCCAACTACAGAAGGAGAGGTGAGCAACCTAGAACCCAGTAATGTTTATTTGGCAAACCAAGTTTAGAAGGAACTACCCATTAACATTTCAGCATAGCCATCAAGGAGAATCAAAAGCTAGGAGATTCCAGTAACACAGGGGCCTTAAGTACAGTAAACAAAACAGCAGAGAAACTATTCCACAACTTACTTAGAAGGAGCAAACCATTTTACTTATATGATTCACCAGAGCAGTTGATGTTTTCTTTTCGGGAAAGAAACTTGAGGTCATCTGTTGGTTCACAGGTATACAAAATCCATGGTCCCTCCTCTTTGTCTTCTGTGTCTCAGTCAGCTCAGGCTTTGCTCTGCAGAGGCGAATCCTACCCATTCCCTGTAACTTAATGGTAGAGGGAGGGGTTAATAGGGTTATGAAAGACCCCTTCCATTTGTGTGAGAGTTGGTCCTAGGGTCCACCCTCTTTCCAGGTCTTGATTAGGACCTGGTCACCAGGGAAGACTTAGGACTGATAATTATTATGTCCCTAGGAATGGAACAATCTCATTTCCATCTCCCTGGAGGGCTCCTAGATGGGTCACATGTTGAGGCTGGCAGGTTTCAGTGTCAGTGAGTAGAACAGATCTCAGAAAGGACTCCCATAAAGTATCTCAAATGGGCTGAGATTAAGTTTGAACTTAAAGGCCAGATGTCTCAGTAACACAATTGAAAAGAGGGTTAGCAACGTACCATGGGTTTTCTTGACACAGCTTGGCTAAGATTCATTTGAGCTTGATAGGCTCTTTCAGTCTTTCTCAATGACTGGGATCTCCATACAGTTTAGAGATGATACTTAATTACCAGTGCCTTAGCAACTCCATATGTGGTTTGAGAGGTGAAAGAGGGTCTGTAGTCACTCTGAATAGAGCCAGGCGGCACAAGCCTAGGGATCACTTCTTTAAGGAGGACTTGTACCACTTTCAGACCCCATTCTGACACAGTATGGAAAATCTCTACCTGCCCAGTAAAGATGTCAGTGCACACGAGGAAGTGAGAATATTCCTGCACATAGACATGTGGGTGAAGGCTATTTGCCAATCTTCTCCAAAGGAAGACCCACACCTTTGTTCCCATTCAGGCAATGGAGGAGGATGAGTCCACGAGAGGGCACAGACAGGACATGCCTTTCAGACAGACCTAGGTGACAATATTATGGACTCCACGCTCTATACAGACAGAGTCTATGTGCCGTAGCAGTGTGGCGTCACGCCCGAGGCAAAGGGATCCTATAAGGACCTAATGGCTTCTGTTGCACTCACTGTGGCAAGAACAGTCAGGGTCCCACATACCACACTGACCTTTTGGAGTTTCTCCCTCTTTACAAATCATTTGAAACTCTTCTGTAGGATATTCTGGTTCTAAGTCTAAATCTTAGAATGGATCTATGGATAGAGATGTTGATGGAAATCAGTCTGTTTGGCAGTGGAAACTGCCTGAGAATATCCTAGAAGACAAGGTCCGTGGAGACTTGATGTCCCTTGCAGTGGGACAAACCTCACTTTGGAGAGTTACTCCCTTAAGGAGGTTGAGGATTTATGGTCCATGTTTTATCGGAGACTAGTGACTAGTCAAAAGTTCTCTTTCTTTCCAGATGGCTGCATGTACATGTAGGATTAGACGAGTATTTGGAATCAGTATATGTATTGATCCTTTTGTCCTAGGCAAGTAAGAGTGCCTGGATGAATGCAAAAAGTTCTGCCTTCTGGTTAGAAGTCCCAGAGGGAAGTCCTCTTGCTTCAGTGACCCATCTGGGGCTTATTCTGGTATAATCTGCCCTCCTCATGCAATTCTTTATGGAGCTGCTGCCATCGGTGAACCATGTGTTAGCCGGCTCCATTCATGTTTGGTTCCCCAGAACAGGACAGCTGACATAATTGTGGGTGATGATCTGTTCACACTCATGCTCCGTCTGTTGGTTAGCTGAGAGGAATATGGCTGGAATTAAAACAAAGCAAGACCAAAGAGAAACAACTGAGCTTTCAATAATAACGGCTTGATATTGAGTGAGTCCTTCTCCAGTCATCTACAAATGTCCCTGGAGGTCCAAAAGAGTCTTAACTTGGTATGGCGTTAGCACTAAGGGGTTTGGTCCTAAAGTTATCTTAGAAGATTCTGGACTAAGAGTGCTATAATGGCTATTGTTTGCAGCTGTCAGCATGGTGATATTCCATCCAGTCACTTAGAAAAGCAGGCAACAGGTTGGCTTGCTTTGCCTAGGTGTTGAATTAATGCTCCCATGGCTACTCCCTGTCTCTCAGTCTTTTTTCTCACAGATAAAAAAGCTTAGTTAGGTGTGGGTTTCCTCATGCTGGGGCCTGCATAATGCCTGTTTTGGGGCTTTAAACGCCTTTTGAGCTGCTGCTGCCTGTTTTAAGGGTTAAGTTTCTGATGCTTCTGTTGTCTCATAGAGTGATTTAGTGATTAGTCCAAAGTGGGGTATCCAGTGGAAACCTACCACTACTGAAAAAGCCCTCAGCTGCAGTGTAAACTCTGGAGGACTCAGATAGCAAATTGCTTCTGTTCTCAAGGACAAAGTTGCCTTTGTCCTGAAGTTAAGACGTAGCTTAGTAAGTCATCTTCTGTTGAGAAATGTGGGCCTTGTGTTAGGACTCCTTATAACCCCATTTTGCTAGAAAATGGATAGCCTTAGTGGTGTTCTTATCACACAACTCCTTAGTGGACTACAAATGAAGAAGTCATCTGCATACTGCAACAGGCCTCTCTTTTTGAACTTTAAGCCTCTCAAGTCTTGACCTAAAGCCCCTGCACATGAGTAGGGGCTGTCTCTAAAATCCTTAAGCAAAAGAGTCTGAGTATACTGTTGGTGAATTTCTGTTTTGGGATCCTTTCATTCAAATGCGAACAAATATTGGGAGCCAGGATCTACAAGGACAGAAAAGAAAATGTCTTCGAGATCAAAGACAAGGAACATTTAATGTCTCCTAGGATCTGTGCTAAAGGGTATGTGGGTCTGCTGCTTATGGTTGAATAGGTACCACTGCCTCACTGGTGGACCTGAGACCTTGTACCAGGTGATATCCTCCTGAGAATCTGACTACTGATAAAATAGGTGTACCGTGTGGTAACTGGCATGGTGCCAATAATCCCGTAGCTAAAAACTTATTAATAATGGTCTTTATCCCAAGTCTAACTTCTTTCTTAAGGAAATACTGTCTTCTGTGAGGACATAGATTAAGGTCTTTTAGCTGAATGACTTCTGAAGTGACCTTAGCAGCCTTCTCTGGGGCACCACCATACAATGACTGAAGATCTACTCTTGGCACACATGTTGGGCTCCTTGGGTAGGGCTGGGTGGGGCTCTAGCACCTAGGATGGGTGTTTCCAGAAGTTTGAGCATCAGAGTAGACCTGAGTAGGAAAAGTACATCTCTTCCAATTATTGGTACAGGGTACTCCCGTAATACCATAAAGGCAGCTTGGAAAAGGAATTATTCCAAACAGCAGTTCAGAATAGAAGTTTAAAAAGCTGTCTGATTAAATCCTTAAGGCCCCAAAATTAAAATAGGATGAAGCTTCCCCTAGTAAGAAACTAGAACTTAATTAGTCACACTAGTATCACAGAGGACATAATTTATTTGCCTGCCACATCTAAAGTTACCCAAGAATCCTGTTAATTAATTGCAATACTCCTGCATGGCAGCCTTGCGGGTTGCCTTGGGCACTATCAGTGATCACTGTCTGGGCCTTTTTTCCTGGCCACCAAGGTATGGAAGGACCTCATCCCTCTCTGTGAATGGGGGCAGTCCCTCTTCCAATGTCAAGGGTCATCTTCCAAGTTCTGACAGGGCTGGTGGCTTCTGGGGGAATCCTTTGCCCATGCCCTTTTTTCTTGTACTTGAAGCCCTCTGACTTGCTTCCATCGCCCTAGGAGTTCCCTCAGATGACCCTGGTGTTGCACGCTTTGTCATAAACCTTAAACAGGGCAAGCATGGCTGTAGCCTGCCTCCTTTCCTTATCCAGTTCTCATTTGTCCTTTAATTCATCATGGATATTGAATGCTTAATAAATTTTTTCAACCAATCACCTTATTTCAGTTTGTGGGCTCAGTTGGACTTTTTGGAGTTTTTTTCTAACATCCAGAGCTGACTAACTAATAAACTGTCTTAGGATGATCTGACCTTCTCTAGACTCAAAGTCTAAATGAGTGTATTTACAGAGTGCCTCTGCAAGCCAAAGCTGAAAAGCAACTGAGTTTTTATTAGGGTTCTGACCAATAGACCTGAGCTGGTTGCAGTTCACAGATTTGGACATTCCTTGGCACATACCAGCTAAATGGCCTTGATGTGTAACTTCCATGTGGCCTCTCTGCCCTCTGTGTTATAATCCCGCCGAGGACCCTCTTGGGATCCAAATAGTGCAGCAGTTGGCTGGCAATCAGAATAGAAGCTGCAGAAACTTCATCACTGACCTGCTTTTCAGCCTTTATAAAACTTTTCCTTTCTACTCCTTCAGTGCTTTACTGCCTTCCTGCCTTCTGTCCACCATGAACTGTTTCTCTTCTATGATCCCTTCTGCCATGCCAACCTGCTTTGGAACCGGAAAAGTATGAACTGAAACTTCTGCAATCTGTGAGCTAAATAAATCTTTTCTCCTTTAACTTGGGAGAAAAGTATTTTGTATTTTGTCTCAGCAATGAAAAATGTAACTAAGGCAAATACTAATAAAAATAAATTCAAAGAAGAAAGTAGACCCAGGCAGAGAAAGAGAGAAGACTACACGGGTAGCCTAAAAACAATCGTAGCCTACCCACAAGGAGAAGGCTGGAGCTACAGCAGCCTTTCAGAGCTCCCTTAGATTTCGCGAAGGTACTGGGCCTTTAGAACCATGTGCTGATCCACCATTGGGAGTGTACTGCCTTCCAAGGCCCGTGAACTTGAGCAAGGTGCATCTGCTATCAAAGTAGGCTGTTCAGGTGTCCACATCTGCAAGCTGTATGCCATACATACACCCAGGACCAGAGCACAAGTCCTCCACTGAAGGGGGAGTTGGAGAGTGCATCTCCATCTCCACTGAAGTCTGCCCTCAGCTTCTGCTTCACATGTGTTCAAGACATGTTCCAGTATTTCTGGGGAAAAATACAGAAGAGAAAGATTTGTTGGTCAAATTCCAACCCATGCCACTGCAACTGTTCTCAGTGATTCAGTTACACTCATTGCCATCCTTCTCCCTTATTTCTTCTAGATCCCTTGTACTGTCACTGCTGCTGGTAGCTTTAGGAGTTGACCTGGCTCTATATCACTTCTCTCCTGGTCATGATGCCCTTGTCAGGGTGCACCTGTTCATTTGCAATCAATCTTGGACAAGGAACTACCCAGTGGAGCGCCTTGGTGCTAAGCAAATTCTTCTCTGCTCCACTGTGTAAGAGCAACCCAGCTCCTCCTGATAATCACGACAATAATTCCTTTTGTTAGCATGGCACAGAAGCCCAAAGCACTCATATGGTACCTGTGCCTTATACCTTAGGGATCTTATCGTGTTTCCCTGGAGAAAGCATTCTCTTTAGGAGGCTGAAAACTCTAAACCTGTGCAGACCACTATACTGCAGGTGATGAGAAGGATTCCCAAACCAGACTATTGGAGTAATGGGAATTGGAGTCTATTTATTCCCACTTTCATTCCCAGAATGATATATTTTTCTTGTAGATATAGAATCATATGGCAATCTTCAATTAAAGTGTATACTACATCATGACAGTGAGCATCCTATCATAAAATAAAATATTTCTGCTACTTTCACAGTCTTTCCCAAGCAGTTCTAATATTCTACTGGGCCAGCTGTTTTGGTTCAGTCTATAACCTGCCAAGTAAATTCAGGTTCAGAGGTTCTTCTGCTAAAATGGCTCCCTAGATCAGATGTGATGCTTTTGAGGATTCTGACTTGGTGATTTTTAGACTTGGTAACTTTTCAGGAAGTAGTGATAGCTGATGCTCCTCCACAAGGAAAAACTAAACTCACATCAGGAATACATAATTAATCTTTTCTGAATGAATCAGTAGTCTCTCCAGCACAGAAAGGGGCTTGATGCCTTGAACTTGATACCGAGTGACCATCTTGTCTCACTGCAGGATGGTGCCAGACCATAAGTCATTATTGGGCCCTGTAACTGGCAGATTGTATGCTCACCAGTGGCCTCAGCTAGACCAACATTGATCAGTTGGAGGGCATGCCGATGACCCAGGCCTGGCTGTTTTACTCAGGTGCTCCTCGAGGTCATCACTGGACTGACTGATGCCAGAGCCTAGCTGAGGTCACTGGACCAAAGCATTTTGTCTATTTTGTAGTTGTCTTCATTATTTTCTTTTCCTGGGCAAAATATGCAACACCCAAAAGTTAAAGGAAGAAAAGTCTATTTCAGCTCCTGTTTCAGTCCACAGCCAGCTGGCTGCAAAACAGGACAGCAAGGCAGAAGGATATGGAAGAAGAGGGCTGCTCAGGCCATGGTGGCTGAGAAGCAGAGTAAAGGGAGGAGCGAGGGAGAGAGACCCTTCCAAGCCACACCCCAGCGACCCACCTCCTCTGACCACTCCACCCGCCAACATTACATTTAGTTATAAATTCTTCAGTGGACTAATGCACTGATGAGCGTCATGCCCCATGATTCAGTCATCTACCTATTATAATAATAATAATATTTAGTGGCTCATCTGTATGTGAACCATAACAGTAGCTTAGTGCCTATTCTGGGACAGATGCTACTAAGGGAACCAATATAGCAGACCAGTCATCAGTTTATCACCACTAAACTTCAAGTTCACTGTCTTCTAATAAGGTTTTTTTATTAGTACATGTTTGCAGGATATTATGGTTATACTCACTATGGGGAGCTTGCACAACACATCTTAATTCTTTTTTCATCCCCTTTCCCTTTCAGCCCTCCTTGTTCCCTCCAACTCTTGTTCTCCTCACCACTCAATTTTCTTTTCTTTAATTCTGTTTTTTTAATTCCTATTTTCCCCCCCATCTAGCTCCATCTCTTGTTCCCCCTCCCATTAGAAAAAGGTCTCCCTACTTCCTATTACCTATTTTAATAAGCTTTTATTTTTGAAAAAGTTTAGATTTACAGAATAATTGTGAAGGTAGTGAAGAGAATTACCAGGTACCTTTCACTGGGTTTCTTCTATTATTAATATCTTACCTTAATGTAGTATATTTCTTATAATCAATGAACCAGTGTTGGTACACACTGGTTAGTAGACATCCACATATTGTTCAGGTTTCCGTGGTTTTGCTGCTCCAGGATCTCATCCAGCCTAGCACACTGTGTGTAGCATGTATGTTTCCTCAGCTGTCCACACCATGACAGATCCTAAGACTTTTCTTGCTGCCGACTTTGGCAGTTCTGAGGAGCACCTGTAAGTCACTGTGTGGAATGCTCCTCAAATGGAATGCCTCTGAAGTTTCTATCATGCTTCAACTTGGACCATTTGCCTTGGGAAGATCACATTGGCTGAAGGCCATTTCGATCACATTTTTAAATATGCCCTAGCAACTTGGGACCTTTTCAGCTGATATCTGTATCTGCTTGATATCCCCTTATCATTGTAGGTTTTTGTTCGAGCACTTTCTGCCCTTCAGTCAATACAAATGCCTCAGGCCTTCTTGTGTATTTCCTCCCTTAGTCCTAGAACCATCCATCTCTCCAAGGAGCCAGTAAATGACCACTAGATTTTATTTTAAGACAAACCTTGGTGTTCGGAATGCTCTAACTTACTCCTCTTTCTTTTCGGTAGCCTCTCACTAAAATAGGAGAAATCTGCTTCGTCATTCATTTATTTAACTGTTCAGCTCCACCATAAATGCGTGGTAGTTTCAGAGCAGTTAGCACCTATCCTCCTAGCAGGCAACTTCACCAACTGGAGTGCAGTGCTTGGGAAGAGTTTCTGTGAGCATTAATATTACAGATGTCACGCATTTCCTCAGTGACTTAGGTCAGCGCCTGATTCCTCTAAGTTCATCTTTATTTATTGCATTTGTGACACTACAGCCGGACCCTACATTTTTCCTCTTTCAGCTGAGCTGCTGTATGAAGCTTTGTCAGAGAGGACTATGAGAGGGATTCTTCCTTCTGTTCCTGGTATGTTCTTGCTGCTTGCTCTTATGTCCTTGTGGCAGCCAGAAGCATGAAGGAAACCCAGGAATGCCCACTTCCCAGAAAATCCTGCCAGCAGAGCCCCCACAGATGGCCCAGTGCAGCTGCACAGACTTCCATGTCCACCAGGCGCCCAGTGCTTTGTTGATACTGTCTTGAAATTCTTAATAATTCCATGATTTTGTATTGATGGCTTGTTTTAGAAAATCCAGTGTAACAAGGGAGCGTGCCTGCGAGCAAAGAAGGTCAATGAGTGATTGTGCACCCGCAGGCTCAGTCCATAGGCACAGTAGGCAGTGGGAGCAGGAGTGTCAAGCATTTAGCCTGGGCACCTGGCACACACAGGCACAGTGAGGGCAGTCAGTCAGGACTCTGTAGATTCCATGTGGGTGGCCTGGGCGAGGGCAACTGCTGCCCTGGAGGAGAGTAAGGTGACCCATGGATGCACACTGAGACCTGGGTGAGAGGCCAGCTCACCCTGCTCCTGAGCCTTCCTGGTCACCCCAGCACAAATGTTAACTCTCTGGCCTAACCACATGGACAGGAGTGTCATGTGCTGAAGTGGTAAACTACTCAGTAGATTATTGTCCAGTAAATATAACCATACACACAGAAATGGGGAAGTATATTGTGTAGTTCTAGAATGCTTTGAAGCCTTTACAATCTCTGGTTTTGATATTTCAAAAGATTAGACAGAAAATATCTACAGACTTAAAGTAGAAGTCAAATTTAAAGATCATTGCATTTAACAGAAAAAAATAATATTTTAATGAACTTTCCAATGAACCAATTATTAACAAGGAAGGTAATTTTTAAATTAGTGTCTTCTTGTCATCAAAAAGACAGCAATAGAATACATAACAGGCATTTTCAATTACACACAAATCATGAAACCATTTTGGTTCCTTGTGCAAACTCCATAAATTATAGGGAATGTCAGAGGATGCATTAAAGTGCCATTTATAAATTTATGTATGAAATTAAGACAAACAAAAATGATTTAGATAAAGATTAAATCTTTTTAGCAAAAGATTTAGAATCACACTCTAGATTACTAAAATTTATACTTCAAAATAATTTGTCAGGAATTTATCCCTATGTTGTCATGGCCTATAGCATACTCTGAACAGCTCCATTAATGGTTTCATCAGCAAAATTATCCTTCTCAAATCCAAAAATTATTTATGATTTTACATTGCCAAGAGCAATTGATATTGCATTCAATTATATCACTGTAATTAAAATTGCTAAGTTTTTATATATTTTCAGAAAAAAATCAGAAAAATCTGACCGAGACTGCTGGGCCCGCTCTTCCCCTGAGAACATCACAGAAGCCCGCCAAAGGCCTCAGCTGCCTGGGACCACAGCTGCTGGGCCCACCCTTCCACCAGGACCAGCAGGTAATCACACCACAGGCTGAGCTGCCTGGGACTGCTGCTGCTTCTGGGCCCGCCCTTCTACTGGGAACATCACGGAGGCCTGCTGAAGGCCTCAGCTGCCTGGCACTGCCACTGCTGGACCTGCCCTTCCACCAGGACCAGCAGGTAAGCACCCCCTTCTACTAGGAACATCCCAGAAGCCCGCAGCAGGCCTGAGCTGCCTGGGATTGCTGCTGCTGGGACCACCCTTCCACCAGGAATATTGGAACCTTGGACTACAGTGGACTACCATGCTGGCTGGATGAGAGACTCAGGAACCCCTCACCCAAACAGAAGACCTCAGCAGGCTCCAGTCAGTGGGGTGAGTTTGCTCCCTAAAATAGAGGTCTACGGTGGGTAAATAAGAGAAGAAGTAAAACTCCCTCCAACTATAACCTGGCAAGAGAGTGGGTATCTTCCTCCCCCACACAGAGAACATCAGATAGGTTGGGGAGTGTGCCAATAATGCCCCCCAACTTAGAGAAAATTAAAAAAACTTATGAGACCCCCAGTGACACAGTAGAGTAGGGCCTCAGCTGACACAAACACTATAGCCAGGGAGATCTGGTGACCTGCAACAACCTGAAGATATAACAACAGCAGGAAATAAAAGTTGCCCTAAATCAATACTTCTAGGCTAGTTAGCCCAGAAAGAATATAGGACTCACCCAACAGGCCCTGTAGGAGGAATTCAGGAGACTGGATCTCCTCTTCATTGTGGTACCCAGAAATTTGACAAACATCAACTACAGAGTAGGACCCTAAAACACACACTATAGAAAGTTGTGACTGTTGAGATAGAAAGACCAGATATTTACTCGCATGGTGAAAATGACTAAATGAAAAGGCAAAATGCAATCCCAAACATCTAGTCCATCAGGAGAAAGTACAGGTGATAATGAAACAGAGGATCCTAAACATCATACACCAGAAATCTCTGAAAAGATAACAAATGAAGTAAACAAGCAAATCCATGAGACTATAGAGGAACTCAAATTAGAAATAATGTCTTATGTAAAGACAATATAACAACTTTAGTAAATAAGTTGTTCAACATAGCTAGAGAAGAAATAGATAAAAAGAAATACAGGAGCATGGGAAATTGATTGAAACTTTGAATGAACAATGCCGAAAACAAGCAGAATCCATGAAACAAATTCAAAGAGATATGCAAGAAACAAAAAATTGCATTGAAAGCCTGCAAAGTCATTTAAATGAAGCTGAGGACAGGATTTCAGACCTTGAGGGCAGGATCGCAGATAGTGATCATGAAAGGGTAGAACCAATAAAAACAACAAAACAGCATAAAATGACAATCTAGCAGCTTCAATATGATGCCAGGAGAAACAATGTTAGATTAATAGGCATCAGTAAGGAGGCAGGAGACAATGCAAAGGATATAACTAAGCTGTTTACAGAAGTAATGGCAGAAAATTTCCCACACATGGGGAAAAAATCTGATATACAAATAAGTGAAGCATATAGAATGCCAAACAGTCACAACCAACATAAATCTGCACCCAGACATATAATAATTAAGATCTCAGACACAGAGCATAAAAGCAGAATACTAAAAGCTATTGGAGAAAAGACACAACTAACCTATCAAAGAAAGCCTATTAGAATCATGGCAGACTTCTCAGTGCAAGCCTTCAGGTTAAGATGAGCTTGGAGTGAAGTATTTCAAGCCCTAAAAGAAAACAACTTTCAACCCAGACTGATGTACCCAGCAAAACTGTCTTTCAAATTTAATGGAGAAACAAAATACTTTCATGACAAAGAACAACTGAAGAAATTCACATCCACCAAACCAACCTTAGAAAGAGTGCTGAAGGACATCCTAGATAGAGATAAAACTGACCACAATCTCCAGAACAACAACAGAAAGAAATCACCAGGCTGGACAAGAAATTAAACAAGGGAGAAAAGCAGGAAACTAACAATAGGAACACAACATAGCAAAGTCAGGCCAGTACATATCAGTGATATCCATAAATATAAATGGCCTCAATTCACCTATCAAAAGAAACAGGTTGATAGAATGGATCAAGAAACCAGTTCCCACAATATGCTGTACACAAGAAACACATCTGACTCAAAAAGAAACTCATAGATTAAAAGTCAAAGGATGGAAAACTGTATTCTATGCAACAGGTACCCAGAAAAAAGCAGGGGTAACTATTCTATTTGCAGATAATGTGAACTTCAAACCTAAAATGATTAAAAGAGACAACAAAGGCCACTACATACTCTTAAGTGGAAAAATTCAAGAGGACAAACTAACAATTATAAATATATATGCACCAAACACAGGAGAACCCAACTATATAACACAGATACTAAAGGACATGAAAATCCAAATACACAAGAACACAATTATTACAGGGGACCTTAACAGCCCATTGTCACAAAGAGATAGATCAACTAGACAAAAAGTCAGCAAAGAAATAATAGAACTGAATCATACCTGCAAGCAATTGGACTTAGTAGATGTTTAGAGAGTATTCCACCCAACTACATCAAAATACACATTCTTCTCAGTTATGCATGGGACATTCTCCAAAATAGACTGTATATTATCCCATAAAACATACTTAAGTAAATGCAAAGGTATTGAAATTTTCCCATGCATAGTGTTTGACCATAGCACACTGAAAATGGAAACTAGTGGCAAAAGAAATTGCAAAACCTGCATAAATACATGGCAATTAAATAACAACCTTTTGAACAAACAGTGTCCTACAGAAGAAATTAAAGAAGAAATAAAGCAATACCTACAATTCAATGAAAATGCAGAAAGAACCTACTGTAATCTGTGGGATGCAATGAAAGCAGTCTTAAGAGGGAAATATATAGAAATAAAATCATCAAGAAAACAGAACGAGCACAAATAACCTAATGCCTCATCTCAAGCTTCTGGAAAAAGAAGAGCAAGTTAAACCCAAAGCTCATAGAAGAGAGGAAATAGTAAATATTAGAGCAGAAATCAATGCAATTGAAACTAAAAAAACAATACAAAGAAAGAATGAATCCAAAAGCCAGTTTTTTGAGAGAATAAACAAAATTGACAAAACTCTAGCTAACCTTATAAAGCAAAAGAAAGGAAAAAACCCAAATTCACGCAATAAGGACTGAAAAGGGAGAAATTACTACAGATCTCATGGAAATTCAAAAGATAATGAATACCTACATTGAAAATCTCTACTCATATAGAGAGAAAAACACAGAGGAAATGGACAGATTTCTAGAAACATGAACTACCAAAGCTCAACCAAGAAGACATAGCAATTTTGAATAACCCAATATCAGCTATTGAAATTGAAAATTAATAAAAAACTTAACAACAAAGAAAAGCCCAGGTCCTGATGGATTCACAGCTGAATTCTATAAGAAATTTAGAGAAGATTTGATGCCAATACTCCTTAAACTCTTCAATGAAATTGAAAAGAAAGCAATTCTCCCTAAATCATTCCTGGAGGCAAGTATTACTCTCATACCAAAACCAGAGAAAGACCCAACCAAAAAGGAGAACTATAGGCCAGTCTCACTAACGAACATAGATGCAAAGATTCTCAATAAAATACTGGCAAATAGAATGCAGCAAATTATCAAGAAGATTATACATCATGACCAAGTGGGGTTCATTCCAGGAATGCAGGGATGGTTTAACATATGCAAATCAAAAAATGTAATAAACCACATCAACAGAGCCAAAGACAACAACCATATGATCATCTCAGTAGATGCAGAAAAAGCTTTTGATAAAGTCCAATACATGTTCATGATAAAAACCCTTCAGAAACTCGGAATACACGGTGTCTACCTCAACCTTATAAAGGCCATCCATGACAAACCAACAGCCAATATTATACTAAATGGGCAAAAACTGAAAGCTTTCACTTTAAAATCAGGAACAAGACAAAGATGTCCATCCACTATCACCACTCCTTTT
Source organism: Dolichotis patagonum (assembly GCA_004027295.1). Taxonomy (NCBI): domain Eukaryota; kingdom Metazoa; phylum Chordata; class Mammalia; order Rodentia; family Caviidae; genus Dolichotis; species Dolichotis patagonum. The sequence goes on along the minus strand of PVJX010011368.1, from coordinate 841 downwards.
CAATATAGTTCTGGAAATACTAGCCAGGGCAATCAGAAAAGAGAGAGAAATAAAGGAATAAAGATGGGAAAGGAAGAAGTTAAATTATCACTATTTGCAGATGACATGATACTCTATAAAGAAGACCCAAAAAACTCCATTAAAAGACTGCTAGAGGTAAGAAACAAATTCAGTAGTGTAGCTGGCTACAAAGTCAATGCACAAAATCTATAGGATTCTTGTACACAAACAAGAACCTCACCAAGAGAGAAATTATGGAAATATCGCCCTTCACAATAACATCTAAAAAAATGAAATACTTAGTAATCAACATAACTAAATGTAAAAGACCTATATGCTGAAAATTATACTACGCTAAAAAAGGAGATTGAAGAAGATATTAGAAAATGGAAGGATATTCCTTGCTCTTGGCTAGGAAGAACCAACATTGTGAAAATGGCCATACTCCCAAAACTGTTATACAGATTTAATGCAATCCCAATCAAAATACCATTGACATACCTCACAGATCTGGAGAAAACACTCCTAAATGAAACTTCAAATGAAACCAGAAGAAACCTAGAATAGCAAAGGCAATTCTGGGCAATAAAGACAAGGCAAGAGGCATCTCAATTCCTGACTTGAAACTACTACAAAGCCACAGTGATAAAATCAGCATGATACTGGCAAAGAAATAGACCTGAGGATCAATGGAATAGATTAGAAGATGCAAGTATAGGTACAAAGACACTCAGATACCTGATATTTGATAAAGGGGCTAAATATGTTCACTGGAAGGAGGATAGCCTCTTTAATAAATGGTGTTGAAAAATTGGCTCTCCACATGCAGAAGACTGAAACT